>VWYK01062128.1:11750-27381 GCA_013399775.1 Semnornis frantzii | reverse complement strand
GAGGGAAGACCTTCTCCCTTTCTGCAGCTCCTTGAAAGAAGATTGCAACAAGGTGGAGTATGATCTCTTTTCCCAAGTTACAAATGACAGGACAAAACAAAACAGCCTCAAGGTGCACTGGGGGAGGTTTAGGTTGGATAATGGGAAGAAATTCCTCCCTATNGGGGAGGTTTAGGTTGGATAATGGGAAGAAATTCCTCCCTATAAGGGTTGTGAAGCTCTGGAACAGGCTTCCCAGAGAAGTGACTGAGTCACCATCCCTGGAAATATTTAAAAGTTGTGTGTATTTGTTACTTAGGGACATGGTTTACTGGTGACTTGGCAGTGTTGGGTTAATGGTTGGATTTGATGATCTTAAAGTTCTATCCCAACCAAACCGATTCCATGATTCTATGAATCTCCCAAGCTGCACTTTGTGCTTTTTTCCCCCTTGTTAAATCATCAGGCACAATCGAGAGGAGTTTGGTTTTATAATGTTTGTAACTGTCCCTCTGATAGCTGTAAGTTGTGATTAGGTGCCTCTTACATTTATCTTTGCAAGACTAAGTAGGTCCAGCTCTGTCTACCTCTTCTCACAGGTCTTGAGCTCAAAGCAACAAGATTCATTCCTATCTTCTGACAAAGAACTGGACCGGGTAGGTGTGATACACTCTAAGAATTTCTCAGGAGCTATTTTACTGCCAAAAGGCTTTTCACAATTCTTGAGAAGTTTTTAAGCCACATTGTATTGATTTTGTTGCTGTTTGGACAACTCTTGTCAAAGCAGAGAGCTGTTTGTAAAAATTGCTGGGAAATCACGTTTCTATCAGTACACAGAAAAGTGAGCAGCTTTCTAAACATGAACAAGATGTCAGTGCTGCAAGAAAACATCTGAGGAGGGTTCAATGACCAAGAGTTGAATGTGCTCTTGTGATATGCCAGAAAAAAAAAAATCCCGACATTTTTTTTTTCTTTTAATCCTCATTCAATTAGATTCTGGGTTTCTCATTCAGGCCTTTAGTAAATACAGAGCAGTATGGCAAAGCACTACTCTACACCAGTACAACCACTGGGCCAAAGGAGAGTAGCCACCCCAAAGGACAGCAACCTCCAGCACTATAAACTATCTTCTAGGGACTTTGATAATGAGTGATGGAATGGTGCAGGCTCTTGACACAGCGCAGCTGACAAAAGTGCAGCTGATGTATGTGTCCACCTCCAGGGACTCTGCAGAACTAAAAGGAGCCTTGCACTTGCCCACAGAAGAAGTACATGTGAAGTACTCACAGAGAAGACCCACGAATAAACAGGTGCTGTTCATACCCCACTGTAACCCTGCCCTGGTCTCCTGACCGTCATGAAATGCTCAATGAAAGGAGCAACAAAGTCCAGCATGGAGATCATTTAGTAGAATCATTAATAAATCTTTTCCCAACTGATTCCATCAACCTGACATCCTCCCCAGTTCAGCTCATGTCTTTGCAAGACAGAGCCAGAGAACCGCTGTCTCGTTTTGCTTCCTTTGTATCATAACTACAAGCTTCTCATGTCAAAGCTAAGAGCCACCCATTATCAGGAACACATTTGTGGAGTAGAGGGTCCCTTTTAAGTAATTTGGCCAGCCTAACAGGCAATTCTGTGTAATTACAGCTCACAAAAATCACCCAGAGAGACAACTTAACGTGCTACTATTTATTAATAATTGCCAATTCTTCACTCAGTCTTGAGTCTGCTCTCAAGATACAATGTAGCAATCTGAGTTTACTAAACAACTTTGGTGAAGCTTTCAGGGCACAGGAGTGGTCATGACATTGCTCATTTTAATAGGTACCATCAGGATAACCTCCTCCTGTATGTTGGGGAATGAGGGGAATTAATGGTTACCAGTGTCTACCTACCAGTCAGCAATCCCATGGTCAGCTTCCCACCACTCTTCAAACTACCAGACTCTATTTTCATGCCATCATTTCTAGTGCTGACATCAAAGATGGATGGATTAGGCTCATATTATCTCCAAAGACCCCTCTCCTCTTGCCCAGTCATCTTTTCCCATAGATTTTCACTACAGAATCATAGAACTGCCAGGTTACCACTAAATCTTGTCCCTCAGCACCTCATCTACATAGCCTTTAAATCCTTCCAAGGGTAGTGACTCCACCACTGCCCTGGGCAGCCTGTTCCAAGGCTTGACAACTCTTTTGGGGAGGAAATTGTTCCTAATGTCCACCTAAACCTCCCTTGGTGGGAGGCCATTTTCTCTTGTCCTATTACTTGTTACTTGGGAGTTACTTGTCCTATTACTTGTTACTTCACCTTGTTGCAGCCTCCTTCAGGTAGCTGCAGAGAGCAATAAAAGTCTTCCCTCAGTCTCCTTCTCTCCAAGCTAAACAATCCAAATTCCCTCAGGTGCTCCTTACAAGACTTGTTCCCTAGACCCTTCATGAACTTCATTGCCCTTCCCTGGATGTGCTTCAGCATCTCAATTATCCTTCTTGTAGTGAGGGTCCCAAACCAAATCCAGTGTTCCAGATACAGCTTCTCCAGGACCCAGTAGAGAGGCACAGTAACTTCCTTGGTCCTGCTGGTTGCACTCTTGCTGATTCAAACCAGCATCCTTGTGGCCTTCTTGGCCACCTGAGCATACTGTTGGCTCCTTTTTAGCCAGTTGTCAACCGACACTGCCAGGTCCTTTTCCACTAGGCTGTTTCCAACCACTCTGCCCCAAGCCTGGAGCATTCATGGGTTTGTGACTCAAGTGCAGGGCTTAGCACTTGGCCTTGTTGAAACTCATCCCACTGGCCTTGGCCCAGTGATCCAGACTGTCCAGGTCCCGCTGTAGAGCCTCCCTATCCTCAAGCAGATGGACACACTTTGCCAATGTAGTGTCATCTGCAGACCTACTGAGGGTGCCTTGATCAAGCTCCTCAAGCAGATTGTTGATAAAGAGAACAGGCTCCAATAATGAACCCTAAGTAACATCACTTGTGGTCATCCACCAACTGGATTTAACTGTGCTATTCAAAGTACCCTATGCTTTATTCTCTCCCCTTTCCCACTGAACTTCGCTTGGCCAAGTTTCTGCATTCCCTACTCAGTGAGGTTCTGATAAGTAGCCATGAGCCACTCTGCATCTCCCTTCAAGCTGTGGTTTGGGAAGCAGCATGTTGAGCAGAGTGCTTGCAAGCTGGGAGAGAGCTGGGGTCTATTCCCAGCTTGCCCACAGGTCAACTGTGTACGTGTGCCTCCTTCATTTAAGGCAATGCTTTCAAAGTCCTCTCAGAAGACCTGCTTTAGGTTGCAAATGCTGTTCTTACCTTGTCAGGGGCCTGTTTTGACCCCTTGGAAATGGAAGACAATAATCCTGCCCTCCATCTCTCTACCAAAGCTTAATTCAGCTTAGATTTCTGTTATGTGTAAATGCCTTAGGGGTTTCCCAGGGCTATGTCAGAACAATCAAGCACCAACATCTCATTCTCTCTTGTGCAATATTAACACGGGGAGGTGTGGAAGAGAGAGTGGAGAGAGTTTTGGGTTTAACTCTTTGTGAGCTGTCCAGATAGAGTGACTGGTTTTTAATTCTTTGCTTTTCATGCATATCATCAGACTTGCTCTATTCCAGACTTTCCCTTTAAAGCATATTAAAGAGAAAACAAAACCATTTTCTACAATACATTCTCCTGCCTTGTGAGACAAGTGTAACAGGCACCACAGTAACCATCACATCTACACTGCTTTCAAACACATCCAGGGATGGTGACATTCATACACTGTTCTAAACAGATGTTTTGTCCATACTGCCTAGAGGAGCGTTCATAGGCCATGCCATCCCCGCTACACCACAGCTGGACATTGCTGGTTGGCACAGAGGGCATTATGGCAAATAAACAGTAGGAACAATTCCAGGATAGTGCTGAATTCTGGTTTGTCATGGAATTACTATTATTATTATTATTAATAATAATAAGCTGTGCGCCAGCAGTGTGCTCTTCTGGCCGAAAAGGCCAGTGGTATCCTGGGATGCATTATGAAGAGCATGGCCAGCAGGTTGAGAGAGATTCTCTTCACATTATGCTCTTCCCTATTGAGGCCATATCTGGTGTACTGAGTCCAGTCCCCGGATCAAGAGGGACAGGGGACTACTGGAGAGATGCTTTGGGGGCTGGTGCATTTCTGTGAGGAGAAAGGTTGAGAATCCTAGGACTGTTTAGCCTGGAGAAGAGCAGACTGAGGGGATCTTCTCAATGTTGATTAATAGCTAAAGAGTAGGGGGCAAGAGGATGGGGCCAGGTTCTTTTCAGTGCTGTCCAGTGATAGGACAAAGGACAACAGGTACAAACTGGAACACAGGAAGTTCCACCTAAACATACTGAAATTTTTTCCTTTGCAGGTATTGGAGCTGCCCAGAGAGGCTGTGGAGTCTCCTTCTTTCGAAAGACTAAAAATCCCACATGGATGCATTGCTGTGTAACCCGCTGTGATCCTGCCTTATCAGGGTGGTTGGACTAGATGATGTCCAGAATTCCCTTTTCACCTCTACTATTCTGTGATTCTGTGATTTATTATTATGATGAGGATTATTTTATATTACGGACATATGCTCCAACAACATTGGATTCAAACTTGGTTGGTCTTTTCCAAACAAAATGATTCTATGTTATTCAAAATGAGCCTTCTTCACTGCTCATTTCTGTCTGAGATTGCCCCTTCTGTGTACACACAAAGGATAGTTAATTTCAAGTCCATAAGTGATTTGCAAACTGTGTTTTTGCAAACCCATCCTGTCTCATCTCTAGTAGCTTCACAGCAGCAGTGCAGAGCACCTTGCATGGAAATGTGGTAAGATTTACGCACAGTTAAAATAAAATAACTGCATGGCAGACTGGAAATGGAAAATGAGAGCAGAATCCAGACTGTGTTTATCCTGATTTAAGCAGTGTTTTGGTTCCATGCCAGGTGACAGCATTTCACCAAATTATTCCAAAAGAGCCTGCTGTTTGTTTTACTCTATCAGTGGTGTGCTGGAGAGTGCTGCCAGGCCAGCAGCTCTTCCCACAGCACGGACAACACTTGCCTTGCCCATGCCCACTCATCCTGTCCTTTGGAGATATCCAACTGAGGAATGAATCAGAGAATCATAGAATCATTATGGTTCTAAGATCATCAACTACTAACCCAACACTACTACGCCCACTAAACAATATCCCAAAGAATCATGTCTACACATTTTTTTAACACCTCCAGGGATGGCAACTCAACCCTGTGGAGGGGGCAGGAACACCCAAAGCCACAGCGCCTGGAGGAAGACTCCTGCCAAAGATGCTCACATCATCTTTCTGACTACCATCATGGAGAACAAACATCTTCCCTTTCCCCTCCTAGCATCCTTGCCCTCTGAAGACCAGTTCTTAAACAAAAAGCTTTATCCAAAGCACAAGCCAGGTATGCTACAAAAGCCACACTTAAAATACCTATTTGACCATGCCTTGCTTCAGTCTCGTTAATTATTACTTGCAAATGTGATTTCTCTCCTGGAGGAATCTTCTCCTTTCAGGTTGGGTATTGCAAAAAGTTTATTCACAGAAGGTGTTATCAGGCATTGGAACAGGATGCCCTGGGAGGTGGTGGAGTCACCATCCCTGGAGGTACTTGAAAGACGCGTGGATGTGGTGCTGAAGGGTATGGTTTAGTGGTAGTATCTTACCAGTAGTGATGGGACTGTGAGGTCCAGCAAGTGGTTGGACTTGATGATCTCAAAGGTCTCTTCCAACCTTAACGGTTCTACGATTTTGTGATTCTATGCCACAGGCAAACATTCCCGAAAGGAATGATTGAAGATCTCTGCACTAGCAACGGCTCCTGACCCAAAATAAGGTTGAACCAACAACTCTAAAGTAAAAGATGGCACCAAATAATTATCAGCTTTCAGGGGCTCATTGGCTAGACATTGCCTCCACAGAGGAGATGAAGGGATATCAGCCATTTAGCAAATGCTCTTATGATGATTATGAGAGCTTTATTCCTACTGTAATCTAAAGAACCCATGGGATTCAGCCTGCTCCACCCACCCAGTGTAACATGAATCTGGTTACTCTGAAGTCACTAGTGTTAATTCCTCCCACATGGAACAATGATCTCAAAGTGGCACTCAGGGAATCAGTTTCTAGCTCTGATGCCTACCTCATTCACAGCCAAGGGACTGAGAAGTAGAAGTGTAACAGCCCCTGGATTTATAACTGTACCAAGTTGGTATAAACAAGATCAAAACTGGCCCCAGTAGTAGGATATTCCCCATCTGGGGAACTGCTGACATGATTGTCATATTTAAAAAAGCAAAAAGAACAATTTGTCATGAAAAATGAAAGTGTTGTCTGGCTTGTGGGAAAAGAGCAGAGTCATTTTGCTTTCACAGATTTATTGAATAGATTCTGTATATCCTTCTAGTTAGTAGGGTAGGTAGGTAGATAGCAAGCTGCTGAGCTGCGGACATGGGTTTAACCTGCCATTATCAGGCACACTGTAATCCCAGTGTCCTTATTAGACAGTCCTAACACTTAAAGGGAAGTTTAAAGCTTAAATACTCATAATTACAAGTCTGACATTTGTTTTCCCATGCATAATGTACATTTTTGCTTAAAGACTGCCACCACTGCCAAAACCTTGCCAGTAGATGTGTCCACTCAGCTATTCATAGACAGCAGAAGTATGAAGGGCACAAGTCTTTCAGAAACTGATTCAATTTCAGTTTAAATGGGTAGACATTTGTTGTAAAAAAATGATAAAGACTTAATTTTCATGTTTCACTCCATGGCAGTTCAAGAGCAACCTATGCCTTTAGGCAGCGCATATCAGGGCTCAGCGGTGAAGCAGCTTGCCAAAATTACCTAAAAAAGGCCCTTCCCAGAAGACAAGTGCAGAATGGTATAAAAAAGACATGTAATGCTCAGTAGTTCCACTGGCTCTTCAAACACAACATGCTTAGCCACTGAAGTGCTTTGAAAAGGAAGATAATCTCATTTAGCACTAATGCTCTGACTCCCACCCCGATGAGCCCATGAAACCCAGCCTCCATCACCCACTTGTTACCATTTTCAAATGAGCACCTTTGTGATGTCTCCCACGCCATCCTCTGCCTTTGTAGAAGCTCCCCAAAACACACTTAGAAAGTTACCCCGTGCTCTTGTTTCAAACTTTCTCTTGTAAAACCCTGCTTGGTGCAATGCCTAAAAAGCAAGGCTGGCAGCAGCAGATGTGCCACGACTTACTGCGGATCGCGATGACTAATGCCCTCGCGCTGTTTACATGTGCCCCCGCACCCGCCTCTACCCAAGCATCCTTCTACTTCAGCTGGAAATTTCAGCTGTATTTCACTTATCTTGGGTTGGGATGGCTCTGTGGTTTCTCCAGCATTCATAGAATCAGAGAATTGTTTTGGTTGGAAAAGACCTCTAATGTCACCGAGTCCAACCATCAACCTAAGACCACCATGGCCATTAAACCATGTCCTGAGGTGTCATGTCCACATGTTTCTTGAACACCTCCAGGGATGGTGACTCCACCACCTCCCTGGATAGCCTATTCCAATGCCTAAAAAAAGAAATTGTTCTTAATATCCAATCTAAACCTCCCCTGGCACAATTTCAGGACAGGTTGAAGTTGTTCTCCACAGCTAAAGCCTCCTGAGTCCAAACAACATGTTATAAACACAATCAATGGATCGGCAGCTCCAGCTGGATATGGAAAGCAGGCAAAGTGGTATTTCCAACTATGGATGACTGAAACTCATCAGTGTTTCCCCACCTGCTCCATCCTGCTACTCCACCATCCATCAACATGTCACACCTCTGCTACAGCTGCATAGCAAGAAGCAGGCACAAAGGGGATCCAATATACAAAATTACAGGCAAGAGCGTGGGAAAAGACCTGACGAGCTCAGGTCACCCATTTGACTGCCTCAAAGCCATCAAAACCAACCCCAGTTTCTTCAAGAAAACCTTCACCGAAAGCTCACAGTGCTTCACTACCACAGAATCACACAGAATCATACAGGATCACACACAATTGCTGTGGTTGGAAAAGACTTTCAAGATCATCAAGCCCAAATGTTATCTAACTCTACCAGGGCCACAGCTACACCATAACTTCGTGCACCTTATCCAGATGGTTTTTAAACATATCCAGGGATGACAGATTCAACCACTTCCCTGGGCAGCCTGTAAATTATCCCTGCAACTGGAAGGTTTTCCCTTATGCCTAAATTAAATATGTCACACTGCAATCTGAATCCAGTCCTCAGCAGGCACAGAAAGCAGATCACTCCCTTTCCACAGCTACCTTCTATCCACCTGAACACTATTATCCTCTTTCCCTTCAGTCTTTTTTCCTTGAGAAAAGAGTCAAACCATCTCACCTCCGCTCGCCAGCAGTATGGCGCTACCACACCAAACGTCTCTGACACATCATCTTCTCCCACACACATAATCACAGACTCCCACGCTCACATACCGTCCTGCTTGAACACAGAGCAAAAGCATCCCAGAGAGGTACCACTCACCCTCTTTGTTCACATTTCTGGACCTTAGTAGCTCAAATCTGCATGCATTGAGTCTGAGAGCTGCTTTCCAAGTTGTTAGGAAAGGGGAAAGTGGGAATTGGGAAGACTCTGGTGTCCTGGTTTAAATCCACACCTCCTTTAACGGAGCAGTAAGCTGTGGCTGGGTAATAGGGCAGCTGTCACACTTGCTAAGCTGCCTTCATGGCAACAAGCCATTAAGCACTGCAGCTCAAAATAAGCACCAAACCCCTCAGGAACGCTTGGACACGCAGCATCCCAGACACGCGCGGCAAGTCTTTAATTTCAGCTGAAGAGAAGGGGACTAACCTCAGCCCTGCTCTGCTCCTGGGGTCACTTGGTTAATGCCAGTGTTGCTGTTGCCTTTACACCGAAGGGTGAATTTGGTTTGGTATTACTCACGCTGAAGCACTGAATCTCACAACGGTTTTAAGCTCCCAGCCATTTGATTATGTTCTTCTCCCACGTCCTCTTTCAGATGAAGAGATACAGGGTGATGCAGCATTTGCCTGCAGAAGAGTCACTGCCAGGGCTGTGCGGAGCTGGCTGGCTCCAGCTCGCAGGGGAAGAGAGCTGCAGACCCACGCTGCTGCAATCCCACCACCTGGAGTTTTGTCCTGAGTTAAAGACCTGAGTGAATCCACAAGCATGGAGCAGAAACTCAGCAGAAGAAATCCGTCAGCTGGGAATATCTCCTGAGCTACCCGCTAGATCGACAGACAGCTGAATCTGCAGACAGCCGGGAAGCAGGTGGGATGCTCGATCACTGCTTATTATGCTGAGCCAAATCCTCCCATTATTACCTTGTGTGCTACCTGTCGTCTTTTAATAAATTCAAGTGTTGTCTCTCCTAGAAACACAGAACTGAGAGGGATTTCCTATCACTCTTGTCTCTTATTTCTTGCCTAGATATGTTCAAATATGAATCACTTATTCGATGATAGGATCCCTTTTTTAGATATAACCAACTTAGGGCTCCTCTATTTCCTGGCACCTGGAAAGCATCTCAAGCTCTATCAGTAACCACCTTCCTCTAAAAACCCCACATAAATCACTCACATGTTGACTCTGAGTCCTCTCCAAACTCAGAGGATGTTTAGACCAAACTGACAATATTAACAGACTTAGGTCAGTGATGACAAAGCAAAGGCTTAACAGCAGGTGACTTCCAGAAAAGTGATTCTACAACTATCTGAAAGGAGGTTGTAGTGAGGTGGGGGTCATCCTCTTCTCCCTAGCATCATCTGACACAATGAGAAGAAATGGCTTGAAATTTTGCCAGGGTAGGATTAGGTTTGAGTAGGAAACATTTCTTTACTGAAAGAGTACTCAGGCGTTGGAATAGGTTGCCCAGGGAAGTGGTGGAGTCACCATCTCAGGAGGTCCTCAAGAAATGTGTACACATGGCACTTCAGGACACGGTTTAATGGCCGTGGTTGACAGTTGGACTGTATGAACTTAGAGCTCTTTTCCAACCAAAACAACCCTAAGATCTATGACGGTAACGAAACAGGGTCGCAATTCAGAACCTTGAAATCATAGAATCATAGAATAAAACAATCATTTTGCCTGGAAAACATCTCCAAGACAACACCACTTCAAGAAGGTCCATATAAAAAATAATGCAGTACTGCTAAGAACAAGCTAGTCTGTGAGTTGGCCCATTTGGCCACCTAAGAGCACCACAGGTCCTCTCTACTTTCTAATCATATTATGAGAGAGAGTGGGAGGGGGCAACTGTCTGCCCAGCTGGTTGATACCCTCTCTTCTCCGTGCTATCAATGCCTGCTGAAACTCAGGGGGACTATATGGGTTTATTGAAAAGAGCATCCCTGCTGAGCAAAGCAAAGACAAGCTTGTGATTTGCAGAATCACAGCCTGCTCCTACAGGCTGCCACAGACCTCAGGGAAAAGCACTCCTGAGGAAACACAGCAGCTGCTCCTGCTGTGGAGCAGGAGATGGGCAAAATTGAGAAATCCCAAAAGTACTTACACCATAACCTCCCCTAATCTCAATATAAAGCTCTCCTGAGATGAGCAGGAGTCCAGCTGGAGTGTCCCTTCCTGACTCTCACTTCAGGCTCTCTATATGCAGGGAGAGTCCAGAGATAACAGCACAAATCCCCAGGAAATCTTAAGAAACGTTTCCAGTTCAAGGGCTCCACAGCAAGAGGCACAATCAGCTCCTGAGAGACACTCTACACACAGCAGCATCTCAGAGAGGGCAGGCTGATTGCAGGGAGAGGTGCCAACAGCACAAGCGCAGGAGGTTTTCAGAGGATTTGGACCTGAAAAGCCCAAATGTTCTCAGCTCAGCAATGCTCACCCTGGCACGGCCCTTGCAGAGTCTCCTAATGCTCTGTCAGAAAAATGACAGCACCTGGGGCTTTCTGTAGCACACTTCAGGCTTGGGGCACTGTGCAAATAGAGATGCACACAGCCTGGGATGTCACCTGCAAGGGTGCTGCAGCTGAAGAAAGGAAAGGTGAAAACAATGAAGTGATGAGCCCAAGGTCATAATTTCCCTTACAGGCACAGAAACAGCTCTGCTTAGACAACACGTCCAGACACACCACTCTAATAAACTCTTCCCTAGACCCCTATCCAGACTGATGCCTTAAGGCTTTGACATGGGCAAAACGGGAAACTTTCCTTCAGCAGAAAAGCCCAATTTTGAAATCAAAGGGTTAACTTCACAGGAGAAGCAGTATCTTTTTGAACAAAACCTGAAATCCTATTCTCAAGGTATGCAGGTGGCTTTCTTCCTATCCAGACTTCAAATCTCATGTGATAAAATATGGTAGAATATAAACGTTAAAGCATTCATCTACAAATAAAGTGCTCCAGTCTTACTTTGGTCTTTAGTCAAGGACTTGTCAGTGCTAGGTTAATGATTGGCCTCAATGATCCTAATGGTCTTTTCCAATCTAAGCAATTCAGTTATTCTGATACTTAAGTGAAATACAGCTACAATTTTCTATCAAGATGTTGCCAGAACTGTTATACTCTTACAAAATATTTTAATTCAGTAACATCAACATTTTTTCCAGGGAAACCTGGATCTACTGCCTGTGCAAAAGAGGTCCTACAGAGCTTTGAGATCTTAAAATACTCCACCTTGTGTTTGCACACTCTCCATGAAGTACACAAACCTCCCATAGCACAGGACAATGTTTTCAGACATAAGATCTTCAAAGTACAGCAAGTTCACACCAGACCTGCATGTTGATTCCCTTCCCACAGCCTACACATCCCAGATGTGCACTGAAAGCCTACTTTCTGTGCTTCATTGTTTCTCTAGGGTAAAAAGGATTTCCCCTTCTTTGCTCAACGCACAATACTGGGAATCACAGAATCATGGAATGGTTTGGGTTGGAAAGGACCTTAAAGATTATCTTAGTTCAAACAATTTAAAAAGTTTCTTGCAATATCCATAGGGCTATTACCGCTCGCTGTGTGCACTCACTGCAAGCTTCCAAGTCAGCTCTATGGCTTGGTGTGAGACACCCTACAGGTGCTGCACAATGCGTCTAGCTAATGATTTGCCTGCCAGTAACCACCACCGCGGACATGAGATGTTCTACAAATTCAGCATGGACATAACAAACTAAGCACCCATACAAGCTCTTGCAGCACCTTTCAAACTTCACTAACATTAGAAGAGAAATCAGAGCTCAGATGCCTAATTCTGAACAGTCTTCTAACTGCAGATGAGGGGGAGAGAGAGAAAAAGTAGATTTGTATGGTTACTATGGTCCTAAATGCTGTAAGAACCAATCTTCAAAGCTTGGTTGACTTTATAAAATCCAATCAAGAGCTGGTACAACACAACGTTTGACAACGCAAGTCAAACTCTAACAAGGCACCCAAAGAGTGAAAGGGCATCCTCAGGCTTCTGCTCTCATTCCTTCCCACCTCCAAAAAATTGCTAGGACTGCCACAAAATGTTGAACAAGCAGCACTGCAAGACTCTTACTCAGCCTGACCACAGTTTGCAAAGGTGTAGTTTGAACATATAGCTCTGCAGTTCTCTTTTGCCTTTATTCCCTGATAGCAGGCATAGCGTCAGAGCATGTCAATACCATTGCCCTACCAAGCTAGACATGGTATAAAACCAAAACAAAAAGACAGACTCAAAAAGCTTGCCTATGTTCCTTAATTTAAGAGGTTTTAATCTTTTATGATGGTCAAACTGCAATCATGCTGAACCAGAGCAAGAGGCTGTTTCAGCAAAGTTGAAAAAGCAAAGTCCACAGAAAAGGGGATGCAGAAAAAGAAACAAATTCCAGTTTGAGCTTTTAAGCTAGATCTGAACAGCTCCATCATAGTTTAAGGATGTCTATCTCCAAATTCAATTCAGAACGCAGCACTTTCAACCCTTAGCATCATTTCAAGGAAAACTGCTTCATTTCCCCACCTCATGAGCAACATCCAGGTGCCATCCTGGGGAAACTCTGTCCTTGGCAAGTCCCAATCAGCTGCCAGGGCAGCAAAAGTCATAAGCTTTTCCTGATCCTTTTTCACTGCAAAGAAGCTCTGCCCATACCAGGGTAGCAAATATTTCAAACTGCCAAGGCCAGAGACTCCAGAAGGGAGATTTATAGCAATAAATAATATTAATGACACAGGCGGACAGAGCTTCTTGTCCTGAGAGCTCCAAAGGCGCATGAAAAACTGCACTAAAAATGTCACCACCACAGACACCAAAGATGACAAGATGCCACCTCTGGGGAAGGGAAGCAACATGGACTTGTTCAGAATTATACTTGCTCAGGAAACTAAGGGTGGTACCATGATAATCTGCATGAACAATGATCCACAGCACCAACACATCAACAAATCCTGGCCTTTGTTTAGTGGGGGGCAAGGGGGTTCCAGAGATAGCCAAGCCCCACCTTTCTCCATACTATGGCTAATGAATTCATCCTGATGCTCCTGAGTTGACTCCAGACTGGGGAAAATAATGAGTTGTGAACTCATCAGCCAGTGGAGTTGGAAAGAGGATGGAGAAAACAATTTTAGGCCTAAACCCCAAAGGACTAGCTGAGAGGTTAGTCGCAGATATAATAAAACATGCCTAAGGGAAGGAAGCTGCATCCTCCTGTAGCCAAGCCCACTCTCAGATGAAAAAAATACTTGGATGGATGATAGAGGGCTTACACCAACCCTGTGTTGACCAGATAACACTCCAACACCTAGAGCTGAGAAAGTAGCAGCATCTGGCTACATCAAATTAATCAATTTTTTTCCTTAGTTGCCTAGTTAACTGATACCAAGCACCGTGAACATAAAGTGTCTGTTAGAGAAACTCCTATTTTAGCCAAGCTCAAATCTCCTTTCTCTCTTTCCACACTGCCTGGTCCTCTGTCCTCTTTCAGAAAGATGAGCGAAGGACCTTCACTGGCAGCTCAGCTGCGCACCTGGGCTGGCTTCATTTCAGGCTTTGCCTTAGAAGTATTCATGCAGCAGAAACCACAGTTTATCATCTCCAGCCATGCAACCTCCTTAAACTTTGTCAGGACTGGGCCACTTGCAACACTTGCATGAAGCCTGTCCCACATCAGACGAGGCTTACCCATCAATCATCACTATGACTATCACAACACCTGGAGCCATGCACTTAAGCCGCTGTAGCTTAGGCTGAACGTGAAGCCTTGCTGCTGTCAGGACACAGCCCTGCAGGCTCACAGAGCAGGTACAGAGTTGCACGAGATCGATCCTGGCTAGTTCACCTGAGCTCAGCTTGTCCACCTCAAGAAGTCTGGGTACCACTCCTGGAAAACACTACTACAGTAGGCTACCTCTCTGCTTGTTTGGTTTCATGCATACCCTAACCTGCCCAGTGAGAAGACAAGGAAACAACTCCTGGAAGAAGAAGGGTGCAGGGACACCAGTATCAACGCAACCAGTTCCTTCCAGGTCCCTTCTACAAAGGAACCCAGTCCCAGTCCTGCCTTCAAGCATCCTTCAACAAACATATTTCTACCAAGACCAGAAGCTTGGTGCCTCTCTCAACAGGACCCAAAATGCAGCCCTACCCAAAACCCCAGAGCCCATTTCATGACACTGTGGTGGCTGGGCCTTCACAGGGCCTGGGCAAACACAACCAACACTGTGTCTTTAAAACCACTTCAGTGCAGATGTTGTTTCCATGGTAACTAGTGGACCAAATACATTAGTGTTTCTAATAATAAACCAAACCTTCATCTTGGAAAATGTGATCCCCCCCCTCCCTTTACCACCATCACCCTTCCTTTCTTCCTTTCCCCTCCCCTTTCACTGAATTAAGCCAGCATTTAGCTAGCAAGGCATAATTAGTAAATAATTGCAAGGGCCCAGCAACTCCCAGTGCCCAGGCAGATGGAGAAGAGCTAGGTGGAAGGGAGGTGGTTGGCTTTGCTCTACAAACCCGGGAACTGTCCAAAAAAGGGATGATAAACTACTTAAAAAAAAAAAAAAAAAAAAAAAGGGGGNNNAAAAAAAAAAAAGGTGGAAGATAGAAGTCTGCAAAGCCCCTTTTTGACCTCCCTGGTGTCCTCTTTGGTGTCCTAGCTCCCACCCCACTCCCTGACTCAGGGTTGTTTGATGACCATTTCTAGGAATCTCACACTTTTTTTTTCAGCAGGCTCCATCCAAGACAGGCCACCGGTTTTGTGTCACTGACAGCAGACAAAACTTCACAACTATTCCCTTCCCCATCCTGCAGTGGAGACTCACTTATCCCTCCCCAAAAGCGTGGAGCAGTAAGAAGCACCCCAAAGCAGGGACATGAGAGAGATGCAGTAATGGGGATCGGAGCGGCAAGCAGCAATTTCCCCCTACCCCAAAAATAATAAGACACGTGCAAAGACTCCACGCGTGGGGAGCCCACGGGAGTGAACACGCCCGGCGGGGATTGGCCACCCCTCTACGTTTAGCGACATCCCAATTGAAACGCACAGCGCAGGGATGGAGGAATGGGAGGCAGCAGGCAAACAGCAGCCCCCAGTATGTCGTGTGGGGTGTCCTCTAGTACCTCCCAGTCTAAAGCTGCGGTGTCAGGAAAGGGGAGAGGAAGGGCGGCGGGGAATAGGGATGGGGCGG
>VWYK01062125.1:4701-26634 GCA_013399775.1 Semnornis frantzii | reverse complement strand
AAAAAAAAAAAAAAAGTAGTAGTTATTATATGCAACTGAGACAGCACTAAAAACCCGGGCAAACTCGGTTGAATTAAGGCCTCTTATTCTACATTACTCATGGCCTAAATTACTCACACCTAAACTTTAATAAAATGGAAGTTACTTATTTCCTGAGACTGAACAGTACCATCCTCTTTCATCCCTCTCAGGCCTTTCCAGAAAAGCTGACATTACAGGTTTCCCTGCATCTCAGATACCATGGGTCAAGTTCAGTCAGATATAATTCTCTATAGACTGTCTCGGATGTTCTGGGAGATGTTAAAAGGGAGTAAGCCGCACTGAAGATAAATATAAAGGCACATCCCTCCTCAACCCCCACAATAAAGAAGAAGAAAATAGGAATGCCTACAAAAATTAAACCAAAAATTCAGCTCAGGCTTTTTTACTGTTTTTTAAAAGAAGACATTGACTTTGTACTACTGAAAAACATGTGTGATTGTTCTAAATTTAGAATTTATATCCAAGATTTATATCAATGGGATTAATGACACCCTGCAAATGTTATGGATCATTTACTGATAATTAATATGACCAACATAAATGTTTGCAGGAATCATTGAGGTTTTGGGATAGTTTTGTCTTTATTAGCCCATCTCCCCAAAGATTTACAAATTCCACAGATCTATGCACATCCAGATTGAGTACTGAGATCACTGAAATGTGCAACTGTCTTGTTCCCGTGCCTGTAAGGGTTTTGAAATTCTGCTCCTCCTTTTGTGACCAATCACAGAATTTTGGCAAGCAGCCGAAGGGGAAGCTGGTTTACAATGGCACATGAAGGGCATTCTGCATATGATTGCATAGAATGCTCAGTATGTACATGGCAGGAAGTTTTCTGGACACACACAGTCATAGCATAAGGATTTATGGAATCATAGAATGGTAAGGTTGGAAGGGACCTCAACGATCGTCTAGTTCCAACCCCCTGCCATAGGCAGGGACACCTCCCACTAGTACAGGTTACTCATCTGTATGACATTTCTGCTACTCACAGGTATTGTTTTGTAACTCGTTCTCTTGATTGTCTAGTCCAAATATCTTGTTTTAATTAACAGAGTTAAGGAAAGAGACCATCCTTGTTAGAATTTCAGCATTTAAAATAATGGATTCTATTTCCAGTTCTTCTAAAAACTCTTGAAAAACCTCTATATCATTTTATAGTGAAGAAGTGCAAAGTAGAGGACAATATTTCCACTATAAAAAGTCCTTGAGAGGACAGTATTTTGACTTAATAAGCAATTTTCTATTAACAAAGGGAAACAAAAAAATTGTAATATGTAAGGTTTCATAATACATATTTTTGGTGTCCCAGCTTAAAGTGGTGGTATCGCAGCTTGTAATTTGTGCAAAAATCATGCATCTCTAATAGAAAAGTCTTTCCAGTTGTTAACAAAGCACAGACACATGCCTGTTCCTTTCGGAAATGAATAACAGAAATTCTTTAAAATATTCCACTAGGAGTAGAATTATTTGCAGCTCTGTGGCCAGTTCATTAGGTAGCAGAACTGACGGAATGACTTGTAGCAGACTAAACTTACCAGACTCTGAACATATGCAGACTCATACAAGCACCCATGAGAAGAGCTGTTAATGTTAAGCTATCCCACTGCAAATTTAATAGCAAATGTGCACCTACTATGATTCAGAGCACAATGTGTGTTACTGCCCTTTAGCATAAGAAAGAAAAATAAATAAAATGTTGATGAGAATGTTCTTGGAAATGTCAAAGCAGACATTCTCAGCTTGCAATCTTTCAGGAATATTGTTAGCATTGTAACATTCAACTCATTCAACTCTTCTACATCATGCACATGAGTAAAGCTTGAGTGGTTTGTATTACCGTAGCATATCCAAATAGGAGTCAGTGGCAGCTGCATTCAGGAGTTGTTGGGTAAGGAAATTCATGGAGAAATAAATAAAGTAGAAATCGAGTCAAAATACAGAGAAAACTGAAAAAGTAACCTACTGGTAAGGCACTGGACATGTTAGAATTTACCGTGATACAAAGAATGCATGTTAATAAGCATCTTGTTGGTAGCTCAGAGATCTGTTTTCTTTTTCTTTACAGTGGCCTATTTGGCACTTAGAATTCCAGAAAACCATAATGCTGAGTTTGGTTAAGTCCAATAAGTTTTTCAGTCTTAAGACATCTACAATGAAGCTATAACAGATTGAGGAGACCTAAAGGACACTGAAGTGTTGGAGCGGGTCCAGAAGAGGCCCACAAACATGATTGGAGGGCTGGAGCAGCTCTCCTATGAGGACAGACTGAGAGAGTTGGGGCTCTGCAGCCTGGAGAAAAGAAGGCTTCGAGGAGATCTTACAGTAGCCTTCCAGTATCTGAAGGGGGCCTCCAGGAAGGCTGGGGAGGGACTGTTGACAGTGTCTTGTAATGACAGGACAAGGGGTAATAGGTTTAAACTGGCAGAGGGGAGATTTAGACTGGATGTTAGGAGGAAGTTCTTTACAGCAAGGGTGGTGAGACACTGGAACAGGTTGCCCAGGGGAGTTGTCGATGCTCCCTCTCTGGAGGTGTTCCAAGGCCAGGTTGGATGAGGCCTTGAGTGACCTGTACTAGTGGGAGGTATCCCTGCCTATGACAGGGGGTTGGAACTAGATGATCGTTAAGGTCCCTTCCAATCTTACCATTCCATGACTATGTATGTACCTGCTAAAGGTATAGTCATATACGTCACAGCACAATATGTAACATAACATGATGCGACTTTGTGCACATTATGTAAATAGAGAATGATGAGTACTTTTTTTTTTTTCAAATCTCAGTGCAAAGAAAGAAGGCACCAAAACCAAACAAACCACTGTCTGCTTTAACAGCTTCCTAGATGGTAACAGAACTGCCCAGAGAAGTAGAACATATATCATGTACGTAAGCTATTTACTAACAGCATTTGGCCTAAGAAAAGAAGGACAAATAGTTCTTGGGCAGCATTAATCTTCACAATATTTTTTTTTCTGATAGATATTACCATTTAGCAAAACCAAAAAAAAAACTAGAAAATAAAGTATTTCTTCATTTTTTCTTTTTCAAGATGAGAGGATATAATTGCAAAGCCATCAGATGAAGCATTTTGCTTCACTTTACAGTTTTTGTAAAAACGAAACTACTGCAGTTAGAATAAAACATGCTTCGGTTGAACTAGAAATTCACAAAGGTCTTTTCCAACCAAAAGGATTCTAAGATCAAGCCCAACAATTAACTAACTCTACCAAGTGTGGTGATACACAATGTCACTTCAGACCCCATCTACACATCTTTTAAACTCTTCCAGGGATGATGATGCAACCACATCCCTGGGGAACCTATTCAAGTGTTTAATAACTCTTTCAGGAAGTTTCTTCTAATATCAAATCTGCACCTCCCCTGGTGCAACCTGAGGCCATTTCCTTTCATCCAATCACTTGTTAATAGAAAAAAGAGACCAGTGCCCACCTCACTACATCCTCTATTCAGAGATATGTAAAGACTGAAGTCTCCTTTCAGCCTTTTTTTCCTCCAAGCTAAACCACCCCAGATCCCTCAGCCACTCCTTGGTAGAAGTGTTCTCCAAACCCTTCACCAGCTTTCCTGTACTTCTCTGGACACACTTCAGCAACTCAGTGTCTTTCTTGCAATGAGAAACCCAAAACTGAACCGAGTGCTCACGGTATGGCCTGAACAGTGCTGAGTACAGGTGCACAATCACTTCCTTACCCCTGCTGGTCACACTATTCCTGATACAGGCTCAGGATGCTGTCAGCCTTCCAGGCCACCTGAGCCCACTGTTGGGTCATGTTTAGGTGGCTGTCAACCAACACCTCCAGGTCCTCTTCTACCAGGCAGCTGTCCAGCCACTCTGTCCCAAGCCTGTAGCATTGCATTGGATTGGTATGACCCAAGTGCAGGATCCAGCATTTGGCCTTGTTTAACATCACAGATCTTACCTCAAGCTATCAATCCAGCCTCTCCAGATACCTCTGCAGAGCTTTATTATGCTCAACACTTCCTCCTAGTTTATTGTCATCTGTAGCCTTACCCAAGGTACACTCAACCTCCTCATCCATATCATTGGCAAAACTATTAATCAAAACTGGTCCAAATACTGAGACTTGGGTGACACCACTAGTGACCAGGTGCCAACTGGATTTGACTCCATTCACTATCACTCTTTGGGCCTGGCCATCCAGATAGTTTTTATCCAGTAAAGCATCCACCTATCCAAGCCACGAGCAGCCAGCTTTCCCAGGAGGATGCTATATGAGGCAGCACCAAATTCTTTAGCAAAGGCCAAGTAAACAATCACTTCCCTCATCCACAAAGGGAACCATTTTGTCATGGAAGGAGATCAGATATCAATGAAAAAGTTTGTACAAAAAAAATTTCCCCTCTGTCTCAATTCATAAGGAAATCATCAGTTGTAAAAAGTCCTAAAGAAAGGTTTTATCTCTCTGTTACATGGGCTATATGACTGAGTCACATGATAAGAATTGCATACAGCATGAGTTGAAAGTTACCAGCCTCCATCCTCAAACTTCCAGAGCTATTGGCTCAGTAATTTATTCAAGAGAGCAAGGTATGAGCTTACAGCACCTTGAAGTACAAATGCATTCAGGAGGACCATGGTTATACAAAACACACTTAAAATATTTCTTCTTTAACCATATGTACTAACGAACCAGGTGTGGTGGCCTGGGACACCTCCCACCCCCCCCAGTTGAAATTTACCAGACCAGCTCAGATGGCTTGGAAGTAAGATAAAACTGTATTTTACAGCAAAGCTAAATTTACAAGCATAAATACAAACTGTATTTACAATTAAGAAATAACACAGAAATCAAGTCTTCCCCTCCAGACAACGAAAGCCCAGAAGGGGTCAACGCCACTCTCTCTCTCCCCTAGTCAGCCAAGGTTATTGGAAGAGATTAGAGAGAGAAGCAAAGAGAGCTAGTGCCCAAAAACTAAGAAGAAAGAATTGTTTGTACATGGGCTTTTTGTACCTCTTAGCAAACCAATGAATGATGTAGAGTTTATCATTATTACTCTTCCACAACCAATGACCTAAATTTACTTAGATTCTGCACTGAGCTTTCAGGAAAGTCCCAATTTCTCTTACTGAAATATTCCAACAAACCTTAAACCACCACATCAGATGTTATCAGCCTTACATATAGAATATTAATTTTTGGAATAGAGTCTTGAGAAGAAACACTTTAGGAACTTGGGATCAATAGGTAGAAATTACTGGGTAGGGATAGAGAAGGCACCTCTAAGAATCAAAAACAAGCAATAGAAAGAAACATGCAAAATTCAGCACTGGAAAAGGCTGACAAACATGCTCTAGAACTTGATCTGTATTACATGTGTTCATATCCAGGAAACGGGAAAGCACTGAGTAGAAAGACTGGAAAATTTGAAGGCGGTACATAATTGTTTGAAACATACAAGAATAGAGAGAGGAGACAGCATTCATAAAGTTAAACGAGTATATCATTGAAAAATATTGACTATTGACAAATGTAAGGGAGCACACACAGGAATACCTGGAATTGTTCTCACACATCATTGAGTTCTAAATCAGTTGCAGCCATTTGTTGATAAACCTTGAGAGTCAGAAGAGACAGTTTTTGTAAATAATTTGTTTGATACCCAGATGACAACAGAAAAAGCTTACAATTTGTCAGGATTTATAAAGAATGGGGTTGAGAATAAAAATGAAATTACAATGACACTACATAAATCAATAGTAAGGCTTTACTTGGTGTATTCGGTCATGGCTACACAGCTTAACAGAGATATAACTGAAATAAGGGATCCAGAAACTGACAGCAAATACTAAACTGCAATTACTTCATATCTGCTAAACCAGAGTTAAAATAAGTAAGAAGGCATGGTATGAAGGAGGCTAAGTGGTATGCATTTCTAGCACCAAAACGAGATGATGCTTAGTAACTGAGGTTAAAATGGTAACAAAAAGAAATTACCATGGATGGATTTCCTGAAGATTGGAAGTTTATAAGCATCAACGATGAAATACCTGGGGTTACAAAATACTCCTTGGATAGGGAGTTCTTCCAGTGACTATTACGTAAGATTTTGATATTTCTTCATTCCATGTAGCTGATATCCTGATGCTAGAGAGAAGTTACTGACCAGCACTGTCTGACTCTGATAGTTCCAGTGCTTCACTGTCTAAACAGATCATGAAAAGCTGGTACTAAGAGTATATTGCTAATATTCAGCCATGAGGCATTTCTCACACATAATTTTTGAAGATGTACAATTCCTCAGCTACAAAGCAAAGCCACAAAAATGCATTTAAAGCTACTAGAAACCATTTGAAGAGATAAAGACATACAGACAAAAAAATTCAATGTTTCTCAGTAATTCAAGAGCCAGGAAGTTCTCTTTACCAGATGTAACTTTTCAATGTGAATGGGACTGACTCTAGATCAGTAAAACATAAACAAGATGGCAACTCAAATTCTGTGGACCCTTTGACACATGAACAAAAAAGGAACACGCAAATATAGCCAAATTCCATGTCACCATACTCCTTCCTGTCATTTTTGTTCAGATTACTGCCCTTAAACAGACTCTTTCCTTACAGAAGTCTGTGCACTCTGGGGAAGCAAACCCATTAAATATCACGTTCACAAATTTCAGTACGGTCTGCATATTCAATCCCTGATTCAAGTTAGACTCACAGCAATGATTCACACCACTGCAATACAAAAGGTGTACTGCTGAATCTTGTGTGAAAACAAGCTTTTTGCAGAAGTGACAATAACAGAAGCTTGTAAAAAACTTAAAGGACAAAGGAGCTCATGGCAGACTCCGTGAAACTTGTGGGACTCATTATTGACAGATTCTCTAGTTGTTCCTATCTTTTAAAAAAACACTATGGAAAACAAGCTGTGAAAGTATTTCCCATAATTCTCTCTGTCTTTTAGAACAGCAAATTTGTAACACACAAATCAAACATAGGCAGCTTTATTCAGACTGCAAATGGTATTGCATGCCCTTGATGCTTTCTCTTCTACTACCTCCTTTATAAATACTTTCACTCAGAACAAGAATATCCACTGGCATTAACCCTGCTAAAATCTACATTCTGTTAATGGGAGTGTGTGAAATGTGGTCATAAACAACTATAATGGCTGCATTTGAATTCAGACATTTCCTAAGTCTGCTTTCACAGGAATTTTTTTTCATTATGGGCAAATTATTTGCTCTAAGACTCCTAAGGAAAAGAGAGTTGCAGAATGTAAGAGAAGCTACAGGTTCAACAGGAATACCTACTAATGCACAAAACAGCAGCACATAAAAGACTACATTTCTGTCACCATAATTATCTGATGGAACACTAAACCCTATGTATTTATCCTATCATATTCAGAAATTTTAATAAGTTTCTATGTCCAGAAAACACCTTTGTAATCACAGAGGTCTTAAGCACAGTACAGATTACTGTTTAAACATTGTTTTCTAAATTCAGCACAAATTTAGAAATATTTCTCTTAATGATCTAAATCTCAAATATATTAGTATATTAAAAAATAGAACTTGCATCTCTTAAGGAACTGACTTCAGCTTACAGACACTGAAACTTGGAATCCCCAACCACTGCTGCAAATACTTCAACATTTGAAAAATCACTTCATGAAAATGCATAGTTGTGAAGATGCCTACATTTAGGCCCTATCTGGGGCTAAACTATTGCAGACAGTTTGTTAACCAAGACCTCTCACCAGCAGAGAACACAAATTGAGAAAAAGAGAGAAGACCCACAGATTGAACTAAAGACAGATTTAACCAAATAGTCAAATTAATATCAATGTTAATACAAGATATATAAAGCTATAATCACCCCAGCAGAGGTACAGTAGCCACAGTATCCAGGAAGGCAGTCCTCAAGAGCAGGATACAGAAGACCAATATCAGAAAAAGCCCAAGAAAGAAGCTGTAACAAAACACTCTCCTCAGATCAGCAGAGCTGATCTCCTTTATTCTCTGTGTGATGTTCCTGGTATGGGGCACACCTGTGACCCAGTTCCAGACAGCTGCCCTGGCTGACTCAGAACTGCTAATGGGCTACAAGCCCATGGCTGGCCTGGGACTCTGTCCCAGCACAACCAAGACAACACAGCATCCTGTACTTAAAAAAAAAAAAAAAAAAGCTTTTAGTCTAATTAGATTGCTTTCTTAAAATTAGTGTCAATATA
Organism: Semnornis frantzii; assembly: GCA_013399775.1. Taxonomy (NCBI): domain Eukaryota; kingdom Metazoa; phylum Chordata; class Aves; order Piciformes; family Ramphastidae; genus Semnornis; species Semnornis frantzii. The sequence continues at coordinate 18,372 of VWYK01062125.1, read as the reverse complement.
TCTGTAATTTTGCTTGCATTTTTAAATTTAAAAATCTTAAACTAGGTATCAGGTTGAACATTTCTACACAGAAGCCATTGCACTAAAACTACTGCCAAATTAAAACTTTGTTTCCTGGGCATTTTTAATATTGTTTGAATTGTGCTCTGTTGTAGTTTTTTGTGTAATAGCATGACAGACTGAGATTATTCTACTTTACTCTTTTTCTAAGGAGAAAGGGCAGTAAAACAATAACTCTCTCAAGGAACTGGAGAAGAAAATACAGAAAGTTTGTATTTAAAGACGTGCAAGAGAAGATAGGGCATACATGAAGGCTTAACACCTAACACAGATACAGGATACATGAGAATTTCCCCAAAAACCTTCCCCCCAATGAAACCAAAACTCNAAAGTACTGCAGGATTATGGGATTGAGTAACACAATTACGATACCTGGGGTTGACCAGTTCATGCCCTGGGACACATCTTGGTCTTTGTAGTTTTCTGGGATAGCCTGGAATAATCTGGAACCCCTCAAACCGTCACATGCTCACAACAAGTAAAAAAAAAAAAAAATCCTATCTTCTAAAGACTTCCATAGCATGTGAATACATACTCATATAGAATCATAGAACCAACCAGGTTGGAAGAGAGCTCCAACATCATCCAGTCCAAGCTATCACCCAGCCCTAGCCAGTCAACTAGACCAGGGAACTAAGTGCCTCATCCAGGTTTTTCTTCAGCACCTCCAGAGATGGCAACTCCACCACCTCCTTGGGCAGCCCATTCCAATGCCCTCTCTCCGTGAAAAACTTCCTCCTAACATCCAGCCTATATCTCCCCTGGCACAACTTGAGGCTGTGTCCCCTTATTCTGTTGCTGGTTGCCTGGTAGAAGAGACTGACTTCCATCTGACTACAACCTCCTTTCAGGTAGTTGTAGACAACAATGAGGTCATCCCTGAGCCTCCTCTTTTCCAGGCTAAACACCCCCAGCTCTCTCAGCCTCTCCTCATAGGGCTATGCTCCAGGCCCCTCACTAGCTTCATTGCCCTTCTTTGGACACGTTCCAGTACCTTAATGTCTCTCCTGAAAATTGAATATACACATAAAGGTGCAGAGGTCCTCCATATTATAGTAAGATGTTAACACTTATTTTTCAGAGTTTTCTACATGTTCTAAATTCACCACAACTGGCACCACTGAGGAAAAATATCAGTCCTTACTCTGAGGAGGTTATTTGTCTCACTTTCCCAGGAGCCGACTGCTTCAGATTCCAAAAGGGTTAAATATCACATATAAAAATAGCTAATAAACTCGGTCTTGACCACGGTTCACACCCCAGCTGGCATCAGATAATAAACAGCAGTGCGTAAAAAGAGGAAGCTTGAGGTCTTCCTACTCAGAGCTCTGAGACAATCTTCCATGTGCACTTCATTCTTTGTTAAACCTCATGAGACTGAGGGAAGTATTCACTGACTTGTTTCAGTTTGAAGTACATACAGAAGGCCCTGTTTCTTGCACAGGACTTCTTTCCAGAATTAAATTGCAAATTGCCTCCTGTGGAATGAAAAACAAAAATTGTAAAAGTGGAGTAACTAGATGAAATGTTTAGCACACAAGCATCAACCCTTGTAGAACAGGGATGATATCTGTCCCTAGCTCTGGACTAAAACCTCCTTGAGACCTCCTTTACCAGCTCACATAACTACTTTGTTCACTCCATAAGTATTAAAGTATAATGGTGGTTTTATATATGTGACAAGATTGCCTAGACAATCAATGAAAAAAATTGTATTGTCTGTAAACTACCTGGGATTCTTCGTACCTGTTTCTGGCATTTTTGTCATAATACCTTAAAAGCACCACTGTGAAGGACATTATTGCTGGAAGTGGCCATAAGAATAAGGGATTTGGGCAGAATACAACTCTTTCAAGTTTATCAGTGAATCTGTACTGTTTAAGGAACCAAAAACAGCTATGTAACTTCTGTCAGTAGAGTTCACTGTGTTACATTCTCTTTGGGGCAGGTGCAAAACTCAGTTCTTTGGAATATTTCTGCCTTTTTCTTCCTCCACTGTAGCTAGTGAGCTTTCTACATGGGGTTTAAAAAGTGTCTCAACTAATTGACTGAAGAAGCGACCCCTCAAGAGCTATTACAGATAAAGTACTCCTTCTTCCAACAATCACTGGAGAGTCAGACAGCGTATCAGACTGCTCCAAGATACCTCCCTAAAACTATAGAGACAAAACCCATGTAATTAAAGCTGAAGAATATCATATTGATTAGCACTGCTGAGAGAAATTTATATGGTCTTTAACTATAAATCTCTAAAAATTACACTGTCCTTTATCAGGTACTAATTAGGACAAATATTTAAAAATGCTGGAGTAATTTTCATGCTTTTGCAATATTAATACACTTACCATCTGATTTTGTATTTTTTTTCAAACATTACTTTGAGGCTCCTGTAGCCAGTTATTCAGTGTTATTATTAATTACAGCTTGCAGTATGCAATACAGTGTTATCAATAGAGTTCAGCTGCATAAATATAAAAGTAGAACTTAAAATTGAATTAAACTGTTTCCCCTTTGTGAGAATATTTCAGAATATTATTAGTTGTGAAAATTGATTTGTTAATCTTGAAACCAGTCTTTAAAGCAGAAATATCAGAGGGGAAAGGTTATATTTCATCTATTGTACTTCTTCAGCCTTCATGTTGCAAGATTTTGAATTTAAAATTTAAAAAATTTTTTAAAAAGTTTAATCTGCTATTAAACAACATATTTGAGGGGGCAAGATTATTCATCACTTTATCAAACAAGATGTACAAAGTTTTAGCTTTATATCAAAAGGTATATAAAGAATACTGAAGAAAAGATTAATCCATCTTAACATCAAACTATTTTATTTCTAAATTACCACTGAAAAGATGGAGAAAAAAGCTACACATCCTTAAGTTTTATTTTCTGATAAAATTTCTCTTTCCACTTCCCACTAAACCTCAGCTTCTTCCACTGAAAGCTTTAGAAGTCCAAAAGGTATTAGAAGTGAGAAGTAACTCCGTAATTCAGAGAAAAGCAGAGATACAACACACAACTATGGACGCACCAAAAACTGACAAGAGACAAAGACAACCTAGACTATGTCAGAGGAATGTCACAGACCATTCTCTATGTAGTCAGCTATTAAGGCCAGGCTGGATGAGGCTCTAGCCAGCCTGATCTAGGGCAGGATGCCCCTGCTCATGGCAGGGAGGTTGGAACCAGCTGGTCCTTGTGGTCCCTTCCAAACCTGACTGATTCTATGACTCTATATTGAAGTCTGAAGCCATTCAAATAAAGCTACTGTAGTATTCACTCAATGTATAGCTATCAATGTGATAACAGGAAACGTTTCGTGGTAAAATGCTATTAACTGCAATATACCAGGATAAAGGGAGTAGCTAAGACTACAAAACCTTATTCCTGAAAACAAATATTCAAGGGTACACTAATATTAAGCTACCTTTCTCTTCTAGAGTAAAGTTGCTCAGTCAAAACCTTGTCCTATTGTCCTCTTTGCTGTCATCTTTACATCTCTAATGAGACACGCAAAATTGACTTATGAGCAAAAAGGGTTAAGCAGTGTGGAAGTTCCTCACATCCTCTCAATGATCAGCTACAACTCCCTGGCTTTGTAATTTTTATCTCCTCTTCTGATAGTTTCATAAATATTTCACAGCCAGTACGCATCAGTACTTGTGTCAATTTTTCTTTGACCATTACTGGGGATAAAATCTGTCATGTAGCATCTCATATATTATGGGTGGATTTGTTACACTTTCCAATACAAACGCTACACTAACTGAGCAAATATCCTGACCTCCACAAGGATTTTCTGAGACAAATGTATCTTGTAAAAAAAGAGTGAAGAGGATCCTGTGAGTTTCCCTGTGATGGAAAATTCATTTGATATTTAATAGCAGAGAGGATGAACCACTAAGAGAAAATAAAATAGAAACTTTCCAACATTTATTTTGCCAAACATTATTTTCTCAAAATAAAAATTAGGTATGACAGTTTAATGAGGACTTGGTAAAATGTCCTTCCTTTTTATCCTCTCCTTAGTTCTCATTATAGAGTCCAGTTTCTCTTAGTTTAATGCTAAAACTTTTAAGCATTTTAATTTTGTGTGAATACATTCCTTTGGCCAATGTACCAAATGATTTGATCATGATGCTGAAATCATTATAGCGATATCATTGATTAACTTTATAACTCCAGTAGAAAATTCTATAAATTTAATCATTGTCTTCAAATAATAATGCATGGAAGAATGCATCAGAATAAGTACCATTCCCTATTCTCTTTGCAATCATTGTCATATAAAATATTCACTTTCAAGCTATGCTTCGTCCGAGACAGGACCTTTGTCATTAAAATGAGAGCAGATTTTGATATGTAATATATTCTCTGACATGTCAGGGTGGCACCACTTTGACCTTTTCAGTATTAGACATTTCATTGGGGAGCCTGTCCCTTCCTTTCTGCCTCTGCTACTGATCAAGAAATAGAAGCTGAGCAGAGGGCAAATCAAACTGAAAATCACAGGCAAAAAAAAGTCAAGCTCATGACAAATAAGTACCTGAAATTATAAGTACATGAAATAAAACTCTATTTTTAAAACATTTAAAACTCTAACCCTTTTTTAACTGACTGGAGTAAACTTTTTAAAAATATAAACAAAACAAAAAACCATCAAGGTTTCCTCTCAGTATTTTTGAAACCACAGTCTCATACATCCTCTCACATACTGAACTTTTTTCATAAATGGGAGTATCAGTTTCTTTCACATTCTTTCCCCAAATTTATTGCTATTATCTTCACATTCATTTTGCTTTCAATTTTTAGTTACTTATCTTAAACAGGATGTAAAGTAGAAACCGTCTGAGCTGTCCTATGCACCTGCATGCCAGCTGCACAACAGGAGAAATCACAGAATCACAGAATCATAGAATGGTAAGGTTGGAAGGGATGTCAAGGATCATCTAGTTCCAACCCCCTGCCATAGGCAGGGATACCTCCCACTAGTACAGGTCACTCAAGGCCCCATCCAACCTGGCCTTGAACACCTCCAGGGAGGGAGCAGCCACAACCTCCCTGGGCAACCTGTGCCAGTGTCTCACCACCCTCACTGGAAAGAACTTCCTCCTAACATCCAGTCTAAATCTCCCCTCTGCCAGTTTAAACCCATTGCCCCTTGTCCTGTCATTGCAAGACCTTGTCAACAGTCCCTCCCCAGGCTTCATGTAGGCCCCCTTCAGATACTGGAAGGCTACTATAAGGTCTCCTCGAAGCCTTCTTTTCTCCAGGCTGCAGAGCCCCAACTCTCTCAGTCTGTCCTCATAGGAGAGCTGCTCCAGCCCTCTGATCATCTTCGTGGCCCTCCTCTGGACCCGCTCCAACACTTCAATGTCCTTCCTGTGCTGGGAGCTCTTTGACCCATGTTTCTGGTTTGTGTGCAGACTTGTACTATGTGATGATTTTTATAAACCTACCTAGACACTATAATCACAGGCATCATAATTGAATGTCATTCAAATTTTCAATTTCAAAAGTTTTTCCAGCCCTATGGTTCAGGAGGAATTCAGAGGATAGTGGATAACAGTCAGGCTAGAAGGAACAATAAGAAATCATCCAGTCCACCTATCAGCCCCAAGGAAGAACTAAGTATACTTACATAATCCTTTGGTAGGTGTTTGTCTAATGCGTTCTACGAGATCCTCAGCAATGGAAGCCCCAAAATGTCTTGAAGCAAGCTAGTCTAATGCTTTTATATCTTAACCACTAAAAACGGCTTTCTTCAAATCTAAATGGGGTCATGCTAGAGAATAATTCCATTACATCTGTTCACATACACCATGTTTGGATGAAACAAGAGATCCTCTAACTTGCTGTATAAGCCATTTGTCTATTTGAAAACATAATTTTTCCATCACCTTCCCTTCTTGACCCATTTTTCTTGAGGCAAATCAAACATTTTGCTCAGTTGCTGCTGACAATGTTCACTAGATTTATGACTGTATTCATTCTTTCTTGCAGTGTGCTGGTTTGAGGCTAATTGGAATATTTTAATAGAGAAAATTATATTATAGGCTGTGAAAGGAAAACAATGGTGATGTCTACTTCACTCATAGGCTTGCTGAGATGTTTAAGAAAATAATACAAAACAAAGATAGGTTGCTGGGGCACAGCATGTTGGGCTGTCTAGCAGCTTCTGGCTTTTCTCCTCTCTGCTGAGTAATCTCACTAACCACTTTCCTTCTAACCCCCCTGGCCAATCCTCCAAACTCACCTTGCACATAGGGCAAGCCTTGGGGTAAGGTATAGGGGTGGGGAGAAGGTGGAAGGGTGGTTGGGAGCCCCTTCTGGGGACTCCGATTTCTGGGAGGGGAGTTGTGTTTCTGTATTACCTTTACCTTGTATATTTCTGTAAATATTCCTGTATATAGTGTATATATCTGCTTGTATATTGTGCTGAGCTGTAAATAGAGCTTCATTCCTTAACTTCCAGCCGGTTGAGTCTAGTCTCGGTGATTTTACAGAGTGTGGGGAGGCAGGGAACTCCCAAACCATCACATGCAGTCTTTCACCTTTTGGTAAGGGCCAAAACCTATACTGAGTCGAAATGAGGTTTCACAACTGCAAAATTGGAGGATGACTGAAGTTATTTTACAAACAGTATGCCCCTCTGCATGTTGCAGCACACAAGAAATACAGGCACATTAAAATTTCTTTTCATGCTTAGATCATTTTTTGATATAATGTTTTCTGACCAATCTTTTCATGCTCTTCATTGTACAATTCCTTCTTGCTGGAGCACAGTGGCTTGCATTTGTCTCTTTAATTGAATCCTATTTCTGCAGATCCTGTATCTTCAGTTTTGGACTCTAAGAATAAATTATACTCCCAGTCTTTCCCAGTTTGATGTCATCTCCAGATTCTACAGGCATGTCTTTCATTCCAAGTCCATCTAGTCTAAACATGAAAACATTGGCTAGTATCTGATCCAGCATAAACCTCTGCCAAATACAACACATCACATTCTTCCTTTTAAGCAGAAACCATTACTAATTGCTCTGTGAGCAGCATTTTCTAAACAGGTCTGCATCCGGCCTGTGGTATTTTCATTTTAATCATAATTCTCAAATTTGCCCAGGACAATACCACATGTGGCAGTTGAGATAACACTCCTGAATGCAAGAGACATGACATCAAGTGCTTCTTCTCCAGCTATAAAGCTATTATCCTGTCAAATAAAATTGTTAGATGCCTTTGATACTATTTTTTTTCACAATTCCGCATTGGTTATTGATCATGTCCCTGTCACTACATATGATTTACCTGGTTATTTATTTCAACATTCCTCTAGGAATGGAAAGTTACTTGTCTGTTTTTCTTTTTCAGAATTATTTTTGTTTCTGGCACCCACAGTAGAGGGCAAATTGCTACAAGCACAGAGTTTGCCAAAATCAAGTGCACTGGTAGAGAACAAAAGTGACAAGAAAAACAACAGATCTTGTAATGTTTAGGAGACCCAATTGTGACTGTAACTGCTTTGGATTAATATTTAAGATTATAATCTTATTAATAATTACCACTTAACAAATTACAATGATTTTTTTTTTTAAATCTAGGTCTGATCAAGATCCGAGACAAACTCAAGATGTGGCAATTATAATGAAATCACCATTGTTATTATTACATCCTTTTGAAGAGTTCTGCTTATAGAAATGAGAAACTAAAAACCTCCTGAATACTTTATTTGTCTGAGGACTCAGCAGAGCCATCTGAGCTGTGGATGGTTTCGAGAAAAAATGATTTTCACCCAATGAACTACTTGGTGCGTGTCTGGGGCAGCCAATCCATTTGCGGCCTTATTTGACACAATAGACACAGGGCCTTTCTATATGAGTTGTGAAATAATTATCCGTGCTTTGCTAAGTCCAGATCAAACTACTGTATTGCAGTCAGCCTCAACTCTTTCATGAAGACATCTAGGAACTGACAGCATTGATTAGAAGCTAGAAAGTGAATATTTATTAGTTAACCGATTGAGCATATAACATAGACCGCCTCCCTAATGGCATAGATTGCTGCAGTTTTATCTTACTGCCAAATTGCTGTGAGTAATCAGTAACCTTCACAATTCAAGCGTTAAGTACCTGAAACATGTGCCTTCCTATGTGACTGAGATGGTCTCTGGATTTACATGCAGTTACTGAAAATAGAAGATAGCGTATTTTCTCACCCAAACTGACTTGAAACAACAAGAGTTTGCGTGTACGTGCCCTGAAAGTCAAATCCAGTAGATTAATCTAGGTTTTCGGAGGAAGAAGGGGAAGAGTGTTTGCATTTTTTGGGTTTTTTTGTGTTTTGAAAGGATATTATTTTGTGTCATTTAACACTGCACTTAGGGAAAGACCAATTCCGCCCTTTTTCAAAACACCTGCTATTTATCATCTTATTCCTTGATGGCCAAAAACTACCGCTCCTGGGAAATATCCATTTTTTTTCATGCCAGAAATAACTATAGTAGCGTGGAACAAAAAAATAGAAAAGATCAAAGAGACTTAAATATACTTCTCATAATAATGTCTGTTATTTATACAGCACATTTCATCCTGAAGGCAAAACAACAAGGGTATGTCTTTGTACTTCACAGACTTTTTTTGTATTTCAAATTCATCAAAATTAAAAACCCTAGATTTATCACTTCTGGAACATAGAAAATGAGGTCTCACTGGATTATGATTTTCCTAAACTAAATCTTAAACCACAACTCGTGAAATTCAGCTACTTATTTCTTTTTGCCTCTAATTCATGAAGAAGCCCCAGCCCACCCCTTGCAAAAGTAGAGACATGGATCTTTTTTGCCTCTCTCAAAAGCTCTTCTTAAATTACTGACAGAACTATTTGACCTACATGCAAGTTGCAAAATCATCCATAACCTGCTCCACCTGGGTCCAGGTAATGTGTCTACAGATGTTCTGATCACATTGTGTAGATCTAGGCAGAGCTTGATGATGTTCTATAACACAGCAGCTATAAATACTCCACCTGTAAACATACACTTACCAATTTCTCTGGAGATCTGAGTGAATGCCTCCACACCACTCTCCCCATAATTGCCTTCGGAAGCCAGTGTCGAGACATAGTTCCACCCAAGGGCTGTCACGATGTCAACCATGGCCTGTGCTTGGTACGAGTCTGGTGGGACCACTCGAGAGAAGAAGTCATACCTGGTGTTATCGCTCAGTTCTGGAGCCGTAGATGCATAGCTGATTTGAGGTATCTGCAAACAGATTGACAAATTCGTCAAGCCAATCTGATAGCATTTTAGACTATAGACTTGTATGTTTGAAATGCTTTAAATAGATTATGAACAGGCATTGCACAGAGCTGAGTACCTTGTTTTAATTAAATCAACTGTTCAAAGAGTACCTCAGATTTTGTAAAATGTCAGTCAAGTCTTATTGTATAACACTTTCACCAAAAAATAATGCGTTCTGCTCCTTTCCAGATGTCATGATTCTTGACAAGTAAGCGTAACAACCTCAATTTGATCCCAGCCCTGATAAAACAGGTGAAGATAAAAAAAAAGAAAATAAAGAAAGAAAAAACAGGAGCAATTCTTGCTATTACTACAGAAGATGAAAAGGTCAGTTTTGATGACTGTGACTTTTGAAAATGCTACACTTAAAATCTGACAAGTAAAATGTAGATTATTTCTATCTAATTGTTATGTTGATTTATATACACACTAATGTGCTCTCTCAGTTCATTCCTGTTTTGCAACCTCGCTCTTTCATAGAGTTTCTTAATATGGTGTGGTGCCTGATTTAAGAATATGGGAACTATGTCATTAATAACAAAACCATCTCATGAGAAAACACACACAAACACATTCTGTGCACAGTATACATACAGGCAAGAAGAAAGATTGCAAAGATGATAATCTTTGTAGAAACAAACAACAACAACAAACACAATCCCTCACTAAATAAGTGCACGACTTAAATATAAACAATTTTCATAGGAAAAAAAAAATCTAGGGTGATTTTCTATTAACTCTTATCTTAAATTTTACAGTGACCAGAAGAAAACATCTGTAGGCAGTTGTAAGGAATATTCAATTATTCTAAAGAGGAAAATTTAATTGGTATTTTTGTTAATTTAAAAAATGAATGCTTTACTCTTTTAAAATGGTAAAGCTTAAAATAATTACTATCTTGAAATGAAAGATACTCCAAATACTGCATTGTAGTCTTCAAGAAAGGAATCTGAATGGAGATCTTAAATTAAACCTGTTGAGAACTGAATTTAGCAGTCCCATAAAACAGGTGATCTGGTAAATGATCACTGTCATATTAATCCTATGGTAGAAGGTTCCTGTGTAACACCCAGGTCCTGTACACTGTTTCCCCACCAGCATGAATTAAAAAAGGGATGTGAAGCGAATGCAGAGGTTCTAGAGTCTATTCATTAACCAGACCTGCAAAGACAGTGTGGACTCTTACAGCCTGAAAAAAGCAGTTTAGAGCCTAAGGGATGGTAAAACAATTTCTCAGTCAGAAGCAAAAACACCAAACTCTTATGTGTCTTGGCTCTAATCTTCTTAAAGAAATTTCCTACTCATGGAAACACCTCAAAATAAATAAATCAGAATGTTGAAATAAGAACAACCAGAGAGAACAGAAAGAAAGGAAGGAAAGGGAGGAACACAGAAAGAGTTAGAGGTTACACCTGATGGAAATCAGTATTCCTAACACAGTGAAGATCCACCAAGTAAAAATAAAGGATAAATTGTTCTTACAAAACTTGCCTTGTATAAACTCTCTTCCTTTCAGAAAATATTTGAAACATCTTTATCCCTTTAGAAAGATTTTGGCCTGAAGTAACACAATTATGTGCTTTTAGAGCACACATCACTCCATTTTGAAATATAACCTATTACTCTCTAAACCAGTCGTCTTTCTTTCAGATGAAAAAAAAAATCAAAGACAATCTCTGTGGTTTTACTTATTTTGCTCCTAGGTGTGCCTTTTCACAAATACTGTGGCACTGTTGGTTTGCTGAAAATTCTTGCACTAATAATGTGCATAAAATCAACACCAGAGGGAGATCTTTTAGATGGATACACTGTCATTGAAAATCTTGATGCATAGACCACAGAGTTTTATCTATTAACTTTCACAATTTCTGTTTTTGTTTAGTCATGAGGTGAATAACAACCTAGATATGTGTTTGCAGGAGAGTCATTGGTTCAACACAGCAATGAGATGTTTCAGATCAACAGAAATATCTTAAGTACTTATTTGGGGCTTTAGAAAATGCAGGGAAGAGATACTACTTTTCTACTTTACATCTCTTTTTAGTTCAGCTTCATCCCTAGAGTTATTTGTAATAACAGTGGAAGAAAATGGAAGGTAAATACAGTCCTAACCCAACACCCCAAAATCATTGGGCAGACCTTGTAGGATGAAATTGCTAGTGCTTTATAAATGCTGCCAACATTTCACCAGCCTGAAAGAACAATATGTGATGTAAAAGCAAGGGAAAATACACTCTCTAAACAGCAAGACATTCTAAGTTTTGAGAGAAGTGATTCATGCAATGGAACACATAGCTATTTTCTTTGTTTCTTTTTGTATATATCCCTCATGGTTACAGACAACGCTTTGCATTCAAGAATTTCTCCCCAAAACTGCAGATCTCCAAACCAGAAATAGCTCATAGATTTCTTTCTCCGAAAGCATTTTCTGCCAGAGTAAACTAAAACGTACTTCCTTGCCTGCTTTTAAATATACATTTGTATACAGCAGAGCACTGAAAAATAGCTTTAAAATTTGAGGATCTGGGTTATGTTCCAACAGTTACACAGTTACTGAAGACTCAGAACAAGACTCAGATTTCTTGGCATGAGGACAAATTGTTAGGATTTAGTGGTTCGATAATCCAGGAATGAAAAATATATACATTAAATATAACAACTCTAGTTATGGACTGTAGGTTTAATAAACCATTTTACATGTCCCCAAGTACATTTTACAAGATAGTGCATAATGTGCCTAAGCATGGGAACTGTTATGCTCTGTCAATTCGATAATATGTGTTTTTTAAAACTCCCTAAATATAGGCTGTATTTGTACTTTCAAGTTCCACAAGCCCCTTGAGACTTCAATTTGCATTTTGAAAGGGACCCGTAAGGAGGGGGTGGGGGTGGATATTTATCATTCTAGATTTCTCAATCTAAATTTTCAAAATTAGATTTACATTGTATTTGAGTGCTTTACATTGCACTAAGGTTTACATTGTATATAAGTACATAGTGCTACATAGCACTGTTAATAACATATTTCTTTGGGGGGAAAAAAAAAAGAGAACAGATTACATAACCACATCCAAATTGGTTGTCATACAACAGCTGTCGCATTCACCAACAATGGCTAAAAAGCATTTATGTTTGAGCATTCATTGATATATTTTTTCTATTGTTTCCTACCCTATGGTTTGCTCACAGCCTCCTATCAACTTACAATATGCCAGTAAACTCTTGACTTCCACTGGGTGACAGACTTGAACTCTTGGAAATTATTTTTCAAAGAAATTTACAGAATTTCCTTATATTTTTTTTAAGCTTGAGCTATATATTAAATGTTTAAAACCATACATTTATGGCATGATCCTTTCAAAGAGTATCTTGTCTTCATTATGTTCTGGTCTTAATCTTGCATACAGAATTATTGCTGAAACTACCAGCAATCCTTCAGTTCTTTAAGTCAGTCATCACTTCATCTCTGACTGACTTCATCTCATTTCACTATCAAGTTGGAATAAAAACGAAAGGAAAATTAAAATTGCTCATAAATAAGCAGAGCAGCTAATATTTCAAGGTACATTCAAACAAAAATAAGCAACCAAGAATAGTCTCTGGTTACCCTGCATCTTTTTCGTATACATCTCCTAGCTGATTTCAAGTCTCTCTCTAAAATTCTTCCTTTCCCAGAGCATTAGAGAAGATGGAAAAGCTAACTTTCAGAACTGTCCACAAGTGGTGACTGTGACAGCACTTCACAAAGGAAACCATATCTGCAGAAATCATCTACCAAGCATTACTACAGAATAGACATTTATTCTGTGATGGAGAGGGTATGGACAACTTCAGAACTGCCAAAGCAGCTAAACAATTTTCCATTTATTTCAGCCAAGTGCTAAACCATTGTCAAGCTGCCCACACACTGAAATAAAAGCCACTGACCACTCCTGAATCCACGCTTATTCATAGGGAAGCACTACATTGGATCTGCTTGGAGGGCCCATTGCTGAAATCCAGACTCAAAAACACAGACGTGTTGTAGTGTGGATGGTAAAGGAAACTATATGACCTAGGTCTGCACATCCAGTGAAGTGTGTTTACCACAGAAAGCAGCTCTTAGTATGCCTTCTCTTCAATGGTATACTGTCCAAATTTAGTGCTTAAGTTCACTGGAACCTCTTTTACAGAGCTTTCAAATCCATTTACATGCTACATTTGTCAATGTAAAGTATCAGCTGGTCATTTCAAATGCCATCTTCCTTTATGCAGCCTTTCAGCTGAAAGTATGAGTTGAGAGCAGAGTAACAGACAGTGAAAAGAGCTAAGCTCAT
>VWYK01062120.1:0-13674 GCA_013399775.1 Semnornis frantzii | reverse complement strand
CACATATATCACCTTTTAATCATCTTGAAAGAGAGCTATATAAATATATATGCAAAAATATAAAGTGTATATATATATATAAAAATATAAAACCAATCTTTTCATCATCTTGGTGCTCAATTTTATTTCCATTTCTTGCCAGTTAAAGTGAGATACCTACATCAAAATCACCTTCCAGGGCCCAGGAACTGCAGAAGTGCTAATTGGCTGTTCATGTTCAACGCTCTGAATGGTGCTGTTTATTTTTGTATGGTTTTATTTGCTGATGCTTTAAAAGCTGCCACCTCTTGTATTATAATTAGCCAACTTTACAAGATCCAGAGCTCGAAGCATCATCTGAAGCCTGTTCTCTAGCACTCCATTCGTTCTAATTATTCCTGTTATTCAATATACTGTAAGTTACTGGAAGTGCACATGAATACCAGGAAAATTGCAGGGTTTGTTTTGCATTTGACTCTGTTTTTTTAAGAAGATTATTACCTAGTGGGTATTTGGACATCTCAAAATTGCATCTCATTTCACAGACCCCCGGCAGTTAAGGCTTGTAGACCAATTCAGGTAACAGCTGCCTAAATGGATGCTGCCTGATGGAACACCCTGTCTCTAGAACTGCACAGGAAGATGGTATTTCACTTTTTGCAGTCATGAAATCTCACCCCACTACACATCTATGATGCATTAAAAGCTACACTGTCTCTTGTATGGCAGATCCTTTCTGGCCACACACAGGCGTTAAGAAAAAGGTAATGTCAGGTTTTCCATACAGAGGCTCTGTTGGAATGCAGTGATAAAGCTCAAGTCAGGAAGAGGTGGAGCAGGAGACCAGTCATACTTGTCTGATACAGGGACACTGAGAGAAGTTAACAAAACATGACTGAGTTTATAGAGTTAACCCATACAGAGCCCTCAGTGCAGCTGTTCTGGAGCAGCTGCAAGGAGGGCACAGCCATCGGCAACCAAACCCCTGCAGAGACTCTATTACAAAGAAATAAACAGCAGGGGAAAAAAAAGAGTGGCAGATGTGCCTGGCAGACAGCATCTGTGTCTGAACATGGGACTGCTTCCACCCAAATCCTATGGGGCCTTAATGCTGGACTACCTCCTCTCCATGGAGCTTAGTTTCCCTTTATTGCAGGAATTTCTTCTACCCTCCAGTATTTGGTTATTACAACCTTCCAGACCACTTCCACTCTGCCACTAACAGATATAACAGCTTCTTAAAAACACCCTTTGGTAGTTTTGATTACAGCTTCCAGACTAGTGGATTTTTTTTTGTGTCTGTCTTCATTGGGGCATATTATTAGTTCTCATAAGCATTAAGCTGCTTAAAAATTAGGGGGGAGGGCAGGAAGGGGAAGAAAGAAAAGAAGAAAGAAACACAACTATCCACATCTGACAGAGTGCCCAAAATAAGTGTATCTATGAGCTGTGAAGACAGAATAAACTTCTCCAATTCAAATCTAATATATAGAAGATTTGCATCTTAAAAAAAAAATAGTTGTCATAACCTAAAATTAAGTCATCTTCTTCTCTTCCAAACCAAAGGAGCATCTGAATTTATTTCTTGATGCTCATTGACCTGTGACAGCAATTTGCAGAGACTTACTTCTGACATGGCCTTATATGAACTCAGATTCCCCAGAGATGAACTAAACAGAAAGAACTGTGCACCTGACATTGTTAATAGGTTTTCTGTTACATGAAATAACAACATTTATAAAAAAGGTATTAAAAAAAAAATTAAATTGCATCTGTTTAGTAGGTTGCCAAGAGGCTAGGCCAGTAAGCAGCCAATCATGGCACAAGTGGGGTCTGAATGATCAGGTAGCTGCTATGCAGATGATTTATCACACAGATGGTGCTTATAGAATGAAGGAATAGGCAAGGGATGGTGGTTGCCAGCATCTGTGGAACGATAAAAAAGGTCACCTGGCAAGTGAGAGCGAGGCCCACAGGAAGGAGGTAGCTTTTGAAGTGGTCTGAAAACAACATATATGCAGAATTGCTGGAAAAGGAGAGTGAATAACCCCAAAGGATGACCAAAGTCAAATGCAGAGAGCAATTTAAGAAGTATGAGTACCTCTGTACTCGTTCCACGTGACAGGAGTAAATATCCATACAGCTCTTGAGTATTCAATTTATGCTGTTGACTCAACACACCTAAGAACAGGCTGAGAGGTCCCATGGAAAAGTAACAGAGGGGTAAGAAGTGGAGGAATAGCATACTTGGAAACTCTATGATAAGTTTGATAGGATATTGTAGCTGTGTCACAAGAAAATGATGATGGGACGTGCAGGGTTAACTGCAATGCAGTCATCAGGGAGGGGGAGATAAAGAGGAAAATAAGGGACAGGCATATGTGAAAAACAAATTATTTTGTTTTAAATAGGGAGAAGTGTCTGGACAGAAGGAACACTTGAAGAATAACACTGGATCAGCTACAAAGCTGGAAATGTGCTCACAGCACTCAATTGGGCAGGGTTAAGCAGGAGCAGGCAATAGGTGTACGAGTCAAAGGTCTTTAAAAAAACAAAGTTTAACTATTCATATGTTGCTACTGAAGCATACTCATACTGCAAAAGGAATGGGTGTAAGAAACCAAAGAGTTAAGCCTAATGACAAGGGTGAAATCAGCTGGAGCAGGAGGCTAAGCAATCTGTTCTTCCCCTAAGCTCACTTGCCGGGGTAGTGAACTCCCTGCTCCCTTTCACACGACCAGGGACAAATGATGCTACTGTAGAAAGACAAAACTACACCTCTTGCCTACTCTTTCTTGCTTTTCTGTTTGTACTTTTTTGGACATCCAAGACAGGGTTGTAGCCAGTGCTACTTGCCATCAGTTATCCTTGTTATTTAGCCATGGTTTCTTTCACATTACATTACACTGAACTAACTACATTATAAAATGGAACCAGTATCAATCACAAACATCCCACTCGCCAAACTGGTCAACAATTGCACCATAAGGACATAAATGATAGGGTTGGAAGTGGCTTGGTTTTCAGCCCAGCACCTAGTATCAAGCAGGATTTTCTCCTCCACTAACACTAAAAGCATTTTATCTGAGCTGCATCACCATATTATAAACAGCAGCCACTCAGCAACTGCATAAAGGAAGTACCTTCTGAAACCTGCTCGCCTGCACTGCTGCATTTTTCCCCCCTCACAGCTAACCTGAGCAATCTAGTTTTGCTTTGCTGTATATCCAGCCAACAAGTCTTCTGTTAATCCCTATGGCATGTCTATAAGCTAGTAAGCCTGAAAAAAATGTCATGTTACCCAGACTGAGAAGCAAAAGCAGTGTGGAACTTCATCCTCTCACATTTAAGAGTTCAGAGTGTGCTTCGCTTGAGGCACAACTCACGNTCCACTTTCAATCTCCCCTCTGCCACTTCAAACCCATTCCCCTTGTCCTGCCATTCCCAGACCTTGTCAATAGTCCCTCCCCAGCCTTCCTGGAGCCCCCTTCAGATCCTGCAAGGCTACTCTAAGGTCTCCTGGAAGCCTTCTTTTCTCCAGGCTGCAGAGCCCCAATTCTCTCAGCCTGTCCTCACAGCAGAGCTGCTGCAGCCCTCTCAGCATCTTGGTGGCCTCCTCTGGATCTGCTCCAACAGTTCCATGTCCTTCCTGTGCTGGGGGCTCCAGAACTGTACACAGTACTCCAGATAAGGTCTACACTCTTTTCCAGAAATGCCAATAGTCCATAATTTTAAATCTTCAGAATTAATCCAGAGGTAATATTCTGTATGACAGCACTTTTCAAACCCCAAACCCGACAATCTGCTAAGTCACAGTTTACGCAATATATGCAACACTTATGGTCAGACTTTTCAGTTTCCTCAGCCTTGATTTGAAGCAAGGTTTTGCCATTCAGCAGAGCTGCACATGGCACTCAGCCTTCCCCTATGCAGCACCCTTGGGTTTCAGTCTCCAGGAATTAAGAGATCTTGTGGGAACACCTGATGGAGGCTTATTTAGAGACTTAACTTATTGGCAACAGCTTTATTAGCTACTCATGTTTTATAATGATATTACAACTTGTCAAAACACATATTCAGAGGTTAGATAATCTAGATAAGAGCTGTTTCACATACAGATAACAGAGCCAAGTAGACAAATCATTTATTGTCTAAACAACAAAAAAATCTGCAGAGTAAGAGACAGTACTACAGCTGGATAAAGCTTGGGGAAGTCAAATAAAATAATGAGCACATAGAATGGTCACACTTGAGACTGTTAACCAACCTGCTCTGCAACTTAGTGCTCTCTTCTGAATGGAAATGTCTGAACACACCTGACCCTGTAAGACAACCAAGCAGCACTTCCCTTTTCCCAGCAATTAAAAGTTCATTTTATGTATCTTTTCTAATATAATCTGTGCCACCAGGTGCTCTTCACTTTCGTGCAGTATTGTAAGAAGTCTTTCTTAAGTCAAATTTTTATTGAAATAAAACCACCTTCAACCTTCACAACGTGAAGAAGTCAGATTTTGGCCAAGTATTTCTACACTAAGACCCTTCCTGCTTTGCTGTTTCTTCAGTGAATGTGTAACGATTCTGAAGTTTTGAGGCAGCAAAGATTTGATGCCACAGTTGGTAAACACGAAGTTAACCGCAGCACATACCCAGCCCTGCCTGTGAACTGTGTAGCAAATGGGAATGCAGAAATTTTCTGCTATGTGGGAGCTGCAATGGGTTTACAGTATTCATAAAGGATTGAGAGATACAAACCAAGAAGCACAGGTCTTGCCTAAAAAAAAACAAACCCAAACCAAACTGCAGTCGGATGGAGTAACAGCACAAACTGAGTAACCCATTTTTAGCATTTCTCTGGTATTTATTCCATAAACACCTGCTTAATTTTTTAATTAAGGATCTTTTTTTTCATTGGTGTTTATTTGCTATGGAATAAAGCCTCAGAATCTCTAAATATAAAACAAATTATTTGGAGAGAGTAAGGCAGCTCTCAGTTCTGGTTAACAGTATCCATTTAAAATATATTCTGAAGGTAATAGCTTTAGTTTATTAGTTGGAGGAGTTTCCAAATAAACAGAAGAAGCTCAGTACAAAATCCAGTATGGGATAAATTATCAACTTCGAGTTGAGAATCCCTTCCAAGAAGTGATCCGTTTTAAAGGTTTTAGAGCAGACACACAACTCGCATCCATTCATTGCCAGAGACTCTTGAGAACAGTTCTGTTTTCATCTTCTCAAGAAAACAGAATGGACATCACCACAGCATCACAAAAAGAGGCTGCTGCCATCGTGCCTTTTACCAACACCAAAACAACCCCTAGATTCCAAGGAGATGCTCAGAACCTTTTCCTCCCGGCTCGCTTTACAAGCTGGCTCAAGCCCTCAAGGAGCACAGGCACCTGTGCAGTCCTTAAACGCTGATGGTTTAGGATCTGTGACCTATAAAAATGAAACCTCAAAGCCAAGCATTCTGATCCCAGGTTAAAAATAAACCCCACGCTCTTGAACGAGAGCCACTGATTGCGCTTGCAGGGCATGGAACAGCCTCTCCGGCGTCCCCGGAGAACCCGGGTGGAGATGGCAATGCCACAACAAACCTGCGTGCTTCGGCAGCCTGCGTATTTTAAGGAGTAAATCTGAAACCCAGAGGCTGAAAGGAGCTGGATCCAGCCGAGCACAGCCCTGGAGCTGGCTGTAAACAGGGGAAGGGAGGGGCCTGCCTCCTGCCAAGCCAAGCAGAAACTTGTGAGTAACTTATAGAGGAAAAACAAGTGCAGCGGCGGCAGCTGGCAGGGCGGCAGGCTGCGAGAGGCCAGCACCATGTTCGCCGAGAGGAACGGGACGGGGCTGCGCCGCCAGCTGCCCTCCTCGGCAACGCTGCTGAGCCAGCGCGCCCGGAGCCGGCAGCGCGGAGGAATGTCAAACGTGAATTAAAGGTAAGAGGCTTTACGGCAGGGGCTGCCGAGGCTGGGCCGTGGGAAAGGCTGGCTCGGGAGAGCGAGCGGCGGCTGGCAGCAGCCTCTCCCCTTCAACGGCTCAAGTTCAGATCTGAATTTTCAATGCGATTAAAGTCTGCAAGCGGAGAGGGACCAGGGGAAGCGTCAGGGAAGGCTGAGCCAGGCCACAGTAAACAAGAGGGCTGCAGCGCTCACTTGCGCAACCAGAGTCAACCTGGAGCTGCAGAGCTACTTTTGGCTGGAGTCGGGGTTAAGTTTAGACTGATGGAGTAAAGCTGCTGCATCAAAGCACCGTCAGGACTCACCCAGACATGGGGTCTGCGAAGACAGAACTGCCTTAAAAATGACAAAGGACACGGCGGGGTGAGGAAGGCTGAGCTGGGTCCGTACAGCGCAGCGAACAGGTTCAGAGCACAGGTGAGTGACAACTGAAAATGGGGCACTGCTACATTAACGGCCAGAGTGCCTCGTCTGGCACTGTAGAAGTCGCCAACAAAGTTTCTTCCGAAAAATATTTTCAGTTTGCATTTTCTTTTGCTAAATTTCGTAAGTCTTGTTTGTTTCATAAGGTGACCGTTTGGCACAATGAATTGCCCACCGTTTCCAGCGTTAAAAACAGAATTGTCTGATTTAACTGCAGTCCAGGGGGGAAAAAAAAGAATGAGCAGTAATCACTAAAAAAAAAAAAAAAAAACCCACACTTGTGAAACCAGACATCTTCCTGCGTTGTAAAATAACAAAGCGTGGCAGCAGAGACTGTTGATCTTCTGAGACAATATACAAGCAGGTACTCTGTGGCTGATGTAATTCAGTCTGGAGTAATCAAAGCTACATTCTTAAGGATAAACCTACATAATGGAATTATGTGAACTGTATCCGTGCCTGCGCTTAGTCACCCTTGCACTCACTGTAATGCATATATTTGCAATATCCAGTTCCAGTCTGCTGCTTTGGTTGAATCAAGTCATGACAGTTTCAATGAGATGGAAGTTTGGATGCCTTCAACTGTGCAAAAACAGCTTTTCTTTTTCATCCTTTAAACCCCCCCCCCAAACTTACAGCAATGGATGCTTCCTGAAAATAAACTGGGATGTTTTTGCTGCCCAAAAGTTGTACGAAGATTGAAGGACAACATGAAGATAGTACACATTCGACTAATAGGAAATATTACACATTCTAATATGCAGTACCATAGCTGAAGAACTGAATTATCAAGACAAAAAATAAACCAACTCAGGAAGGTGTTGTACAAAGGTGGAAAGCAAGCTTTGAAAACAACAAAACTGCATCTTGTGCTACTACCGGGATGCTCCCACGGAAGCCACTTATCTGAGGAAATCCAATGCAGGACAGTAGAATAAAAATTTGCTTGCCCGGCTAAAAATACTGTATTTTTAGCCTGATTTCTGGCACAGGTTATGGTATTTAGGGGGAAAAAAAATTGCACACAAAAGAACTGCAGTGGAAATTTTATAAATGAACCTGACATGGCTCTGGAACAAACTCTGTGCTATGGGTGAAGTGTCAAAGGATTAGCACTTGAGATGCAACCACATACCCACATGCTTACAAAACCCACACTGTGTAATTTAGCTGTATGGTTCATGGAGTACAGCATGCAGTCTAGTAACATTCATTTTAATTGCACAATGTTTATTGTGGATTATGATTAAATCTTGCTCTCTCTCTCTCTCTCTGGAAAGAATGCAGGTATGTGTAGTTAAACTTTCCTATACGTGCTAGAAGGGAAGCACGCAAATGTAATGCTGAGTGTCTGACAGGGTCAGAGTACACGTGATGTGGGAAATTGTCTGCTGCAGAAAGTCTACACCAAGAAAGGGGCTGGCAGATACAATAACCACGATTTTAAGGCCGTGGGTGTTTGGAGTTGTACATTAGAGGTTGTTTCTTATTTTGGCATTTTGGAAAGAGACTTTCTGTAATTGGATCGAAGTTAAAATATTGTCTCTTGACTGACGATAACACAAAGAAAGCTGGACAACAACTCCTGATACCAGCATACTTTTTAAAGAATTCAGCCTATTCTGAGAGGAAATGGTAGCTAATTCTTGCCTCCTTGGAAAGTCAGGCTGCCCTGATATTAGGTTCCCTAGACTACAGAGGTCCATTGTTTTTTTTCAGAACCAAATGATTATAGGTTGGAAGTCTGAATACAAACAGGCTTATAAACCTCTCCTCTCACTTCGTTTCCCAGTTTCCTTCAGTCTGTCAATTTTATCAGAGATCCAGTATACATCTATCATCATATGGCCTTGGAGGAGCCTAAGGAGCTACTTTTTCAGGGGAGAACTTACTTAACGCCTTAGAGAAATCGTATCTTATTCCTAAGACCTGTGCTTCCATTCATATCCTGCAATCCTTCAGCAACTGCTCATATATTATTAACTATATAGAAGATACCTTTAAATCATTTTAGAAAGCATTGCAACTAATCTTCATGTATAGCACATCGGTACTTAAAGACACAGTTTATGATGTACTTCTCTTGAGTGCCCTGGGTCAAGTCATTTGCCACTAATCTCATTTAAATCAAAACTTCAGAACATTTACTAGCCTCATGAAATTTGGAATCACTGATGACTTTCTTCTAGATCAAAAGGCACTGACCTTAAAGCGATCAGTTACGTGAAGTGTATCATTTCTATCTTTAAAATGTTTCCTTTACACTGCATTTCACTTCCAATATTGAAATGCATTTGTATTGCACTTCACTTACAATAGATTTCAACAATGCTTTCTGTGTTTTTCTCTCTGCAGAGGAGCTGTTAACCAACAGAGAAGATACAAAAGCTGAAATCACTATGTGGAGCTGCGAAACCTTAAACAACAGTACTGAGCACAGCGAGGACCAGCATCTCTGCCATGACTTCCACCTTGTGCTTTCCATCTTTTCCCTACTCTACCTCATTATATGCTTCCCAATCGGCCTGTGTTACAATGGCCTGCTGGTCCTGGTTAATCTCTATAACAAAGCTACTATGACTATGCCAGACGTTTATTTTGTCAACATTGCTATTGCCGGTCTCATCATCAACGCTCTGGCACCAATGTACCTCCTAGGTCTTGCCAACACGAAATGGGCCATCTGGAATTCTAACAATGAAGTTTATATTACCTTGCTTATTTTATTCAACGTCTCGTCTTTAGTTACCATGTACTCTACTACCTTGCTCAGCCTGGACTACTACATCGAACGCGCTCTGCCTAGGACTTACATGTCAAGCGTGTACAACACCAAACACGTCTGCGGGTTCATCTGGGGCGGCGCCATGCTGACGAGCTTCTCCTCCCTCCTCTTCTACGTCTGCAACCACGTATCCACTAAAATAATCGAGTGCTCCAAGATGCAGAACAAAGAAGCAGCTCACGCCATTATGGTCTTTATCGGGTACGTCGTGCCAGCCGTCGCCGTACTGTACGCGCTCATCTTAATCCTGAGGATACGCAAAGAGGCCACACCGCTGGATCAAGACACCGGGCGGTTAGATCCGTCGGTGCACAGGCTTCTGATCGCCACAGTCTGTACGCAGTTCACCTTATGGACGCCCTATTACGTGACCCTCTTGGTAAGCACCTTTACTAACACGCGAGGGAGGACGGCCGACGAAAATTTCAGCCGCGTATTGCATTTTACCAAGATCTTGTCCAAATTCTTGGCTTTCTCAAGCAGCTTTGTAATGCCTTTGCTCTACAGGTACATTAACAAAAACTTTCCCAACAAGTTACGGCGCCTGCTTAAGAAGCTACACTGTGGGAACCAAGGGTGTTCTCACGAGCGCACAGTAGTACAGCAAGTGATGACGTAGGTATGAAAACCCCTCTGGTGCTCTCTTACTGCAGTACTCAGCATGCCAGTCCTGGGACTCTGATAGTGCTCTGTTGGCACTCGGTCTTTACAGAGTCCCAACCAAGAGGCTACAAGGAGCTTTCCATTGCAGTTAAACAAAACAGTCTTAATTTTCGGACAGTTAATTGTTGGAAATTGCTGAGATCCTGGGGAGACTCTGTGGCCTGCATGCTGTAATACCTGTGACATCGAATCCTTTCAGTGCACTGAACTGGTTACAAAGCATAATAAATTCTGTCTTCATCGCTCTTAATATTCCTGCCTGAAGAACTTCACCAAGCAAGTCTATTGAAGTTGTGACTGAAGACACAGCACCTTGTATCTTGTATAGAAAAAGGTGTTACCTTCTTTTCTGTACAGAGAAGTAATAGTGCTACCCTCAATGAAGTAAATAGTGTTTTTCCAAATGAAGATGCTAGAGGTGATCTTGACTAAAGATCATCTTACCCAGTTATACCTGTCCAGATAGTAAATGTTAATTATAAATTAAATTATTTAATGTCTTTCTCCATCACTTTCTCCATCCCTCATAAAAGAAGCCTAATTTACCATTTTCAGAAATTGTTTGCTGGCACAAATTAACCTAAGTTTTAACATTTATGGTAAACTGATTTTTTTTTCCCCCTTCTAGATATAACAACTAACAAAAACCTGTTTTATTTTTCCAGTGCTTTGTTTGCATCCTAGAACATTTCAAGAATTCAGAAATATTTATTAACTAATTCTAAGAGATGTTTGTTCCACGTATTAAAATGAAGGACACGGTGGTTTACGAAGTTAAATTGAAGTCTAACTAGTAAAGATTGCCTGGCTAAGTGTTATGGTCCACATATGTTCATGTAACAAGAGTAGTTATCTTAAAAAAATAAATCTGTTTATGATTAACATTCTGTATTTTCAAGGGATATGTTTGCAATAAATAAATTGAAATGTCTTTAATCTTAGGGCATCACTGGAGCTATGGAAACCAGACCAAATCCCTCGCTATATACAAGGTTTTTAAATGGGAGTAATATATAGGAATCCAAATCAGCATCATCAGCTTTTTGCTGACCTTTCAGAAATGGAGTGCCTCCCACTGTGATTCTTGCAAACACAATGAAAGTAGAGTTTCTGCATTTCACAGTGGGGTTGAAGAAATCCGATCCAGATTGCCAGATTTTCCTGAGTATACGAAATAAGCTAAGAAACACAAACATGCTGCAGGAAGCAAATTAACACTTCCCCACAACAACAAACTATGAAATGTTGACCCAAGAACCACCTGTTCCTATGCATTATTCATGACAGAGGGGGGTAGAAGCTAAATCCATGTTCTCCCACTGGTTTGGGGGCAGTAAGACATCTTTGTCACTCACCATGCAACACAGCAGAGTAATTTAATTGCTTAATCTGTCACAACACAATTTAATTTTAAAATGTGGCTTTTCAAGACTCTGGTATAGAAAAATAAAAAATGGAGTAAACCCAAAGCTGAGCCTTTAGCACTTAGAGCACAATCTCATCTGGTAATTTGCCCTACTTTATCAGCATGGAGACTAGCCTAAGAGCTGTGTGAGATGCAGGTGAGGAACAGCCTTTTCAGATCTTCTCACTTCAGTTACTCATGTCATCTTTCCTTACACCCATCTTTGCTTATCTTCACACACAAGCATCTCTAAGGTATCAGCATTCAGGTGAAAGACACTCCATTAATCTTTGCTTTAATAGCTTTTATTGATTATTTTTTTTAACCCTTAAGCCCTACAGAGTAAATGTTTGTTTTCTCCACACAAAAACTGTCAGTTTACTGTGTAGTTTTTAGTCTGTTGATGAAAACCATGTTGAGGAAGGAAGCCTTCCCTTATCTTTGTGTCCAGTTCACACACTAATTTACAGCACCTCTGTGCCAACGTGCTGCTGGCTGCTTTGGTTGGTTTTCTTTTCACCTTTGAGAGGTGTTCTAAGGATTTCTACAGATCTCAGACATTCAAGCTGACTTCCACACACAAGTGCTTAAGAAAGAAACCATTCCTTACACTTGTCAAGCAAACAGGCTCCTCTTCTTCCTATGTGAAGAAAATGAGGTTTGCTAAGGCACCATGGTAAATCTCTCATGTAAACTCTGTTAAAGAAATTCTGTCCTATTATGCAGGAAAAATTCCAGCAGGAACTGGCTTATCTGGTGTGAATAGAGGCTTCCAGAACTGGGACACTGCCAGAACAGTGTGGCTGAGCAGGCAGCATTAAGTGCAATTTTAACTTGCTGGTTGCTTCCTTCTCAGACCATTTTCTTCCCCCTTCTCAGACATTTTACTTTGTCTCTCTAACAGGACACATTCATTTCTGTTCTTTCCACGTTAAGTTCTTGGTTTCAGGTCATGGCTCTCATAGAATTTATCTTTTTCACTTCCCTGCACTATTTAGTTTTTCAATTTGCTCCTCTTTCCACTCGTGCTCAGTTTGGCACACTCGCTACCCTTTACCGCTCCCATTTATACTTCATTAGCCTGACTGCTTTATGGTGATCCAAATCTTACTCAAGGATTTGACATTACAAATGACTTTAGGTCATGAAATGGGAGCTGCAATTAAGAGATGGAGAAAGAACAAGGTTTTATATCATTTACCCTTGAAATCTCAATTTTGATTTGTTTCCTCCCCCTGTTTTTTGTTTATTGCAGCAAAGTATTGTTTGTGTGTATCCTTGATGATATACTCAATGTGATGGCAATCATCTCAACAAACAGTTTCCATAATTCAAGGAGCAAGATTGCTATCTCTTCAACTTTTTTAACAGTTAAGTTGATATATTAGTTGACTCTATGAAATTGTGCCATGGAGCTGCCTGCCTGCTATGCTCTTTAGGAAATTCTGAACCTAATTGCAGCATCCTCACGTGGTCTCTCTTGAAAAAGCAGCATGCCACAGAGTGAGAATGTTGCAATACTTACATAAAGACCCAGCAGATAACTAAGTGCAGTAAAATACTTGAGGAAATACCTGGCATCATAAATATGGAATCACTTTCATGGACAACACTTTACAACATGTCCAATACCTGACGGTTTCCAGTGACTGTAAATAGGGGCTTATCTATTTAGCATTTAAATAAATATGAATGAAATATTGTATATGTGCAAGATTATTAAAGAAAAAAAAAATCAGCCTACTGATGTAAAAAAGAATTTGCAAAGAATTTATTAAATTATTTCTTAGAGTGTATCATTTAAATGTAAACCTCTGGGCAGTAAGGTGTACTGTGTGTTTCTGGATGTATATACTGTAAGCACTAATTAAGTGCCATTATTAACAGTGTTATTTTCTCACTAAATTAAACTTAATATTTGAGTTGATCTATGGCTTAGAGCCCTCTTGCTGAACCGCCAATTAAGTCAGATCAGTGAACTATCAGAAGTGTTGCACTCTGCTTCTGCTTGGATTATTTATGTAGCTAGGTCAAGCTGGGCCCTTGTTGACTAACATAGTTCAAAAGCTTCCATTTGAGGGTCAAATGGAGTTGTCTCTGAAGGCAGTTAATGAAAGATAAGTGGTCAAGCACCAGGAAATTTCTGGTTCTGTTACAATGAAGAAGCTCCAGTAGGATGTCAGTGTACTACAGAAATGGACTTTCTGCAAAGCTTGGCAAAAGGAACTATTGGCTCCTAAGAAATTCTCAATAAAAAAGTGCTCAAGTGTCTCTGTTCAGCAAGATGTGTGCTAATTTTTCTGTCCCTGCTGTAGGTAAGATAAAAAAACCCTGTGTTGCTTCACTGAATTTACCAAACCAGCTAAAAACCCTGTGTTGCTTCACTGAATTTACCAAACCAGACAAGAACTTGTGTTGCTCACTGAATTTACCAAGCCAGACAAGAACCTGTGTTGCTTCACTGA
>VWYK01062117.1:181-11229 GCA_013399775.1 Semnornis frantzii | reverse complement strand
CCATTGATCCAGCCTGCCCAGGTGCCTTTANTATGGAGCCTTCTTACCCTCAAGCAGACCAACACTCCCTTCCAGCTTAATGTCATCTGTAGGCTTACTGAGGGTGTACTCAATCCCCTCATCCAGGTAATTGCTAAAGACCTGATAAAGATATCGAAGAGAACCAGCCCCATGCTGGGCACCGGGGAACACCCTTTGTGACTGTCTGCCAACTAGATTTAACTCCATTCACTACCATTCTTTGAGTTTGGCCATCCAGACATTTTTTTACCCACTGAGGGGTCCACCCACCCAAGCCATGAACATACAGATGTAATTCCATGTTTCTGTTTTCTTCTTGTCTTGCCCACGGGGAGTTTTTCTACAGGTTCTCACTAGTGTGATGACCAAGACATGGAGGTGGATGGGACAGACAGTCCTGCACAAGCAGGAATCTATGTAGACTGAAGCGAATGACTTTGCTAATTCTATGGGCAGTAATCTGCTTTGTACTGCCCCTAGAATGATATAGAGTGGGATCTCTGGGATCTGTATGGCTGCTCCATGTAGGTATCAGCTTTTGTAATTTATCAGAGACTGCTGGAGTCACTTTCAGTTCTCCCTAGGTCTCCCTAGGTACTTCTGCACCTACATACCAGTATCACTGCAGAGCACCTCAGTGCCCTGTGTCCTTACACAGTGAAAAGCTCTGTGCTGCTCAATTTAAGAACAACCTACACAGACACAATTTTAGAAGCAAATAATTGCTAAAAAGTCCTAGTCTTTTCCCTCATATTTTGCAAGAAAACCCAACTTCCAGGTAGAGGACAAGAAGAACTGCAGGTCCTATGAAATGGTACGGGAGAAATACTCCATCCCTTGTCAGAAGTTAACACTGTCTGACAGGCTTTCACTTGCAGAAGCATACTAACTAGTTGGTCATAACTGCACCCTTCCTGGTGACTTCTTTTTTTCTTGTTGCTGCAGGCTCACCACTGTTAGCATGTCCTTCACTTGTGATGGTATAGGCTTGCAAGGCTGGAACCATGTTTGTCTTTTACAGTAGAATTAGAGCTGCAGGAGGATTGTGTTTGGGATACTTAGTGGTGTCTGATGGAGAGAGAAAGTCTTATGGTGCCTACTCTGAGCTGCTCTGAACCACACTGGTACAACCCCGGGCAGAGGTGAGGCTGTGTGCTCAATTTCCCTATGGGTTTAAAAGATTTCCCTAGAGGGAAGCCTCTCCTGTGAGTGTCTTTTTGCTTTAAGGAGAGGTTACCCTCTAGAAAACCTTATAAGAACTGGGAAATTTTCCTTTTCTTAGTTGTCTTTCAGGCAGTGAATTTCAGGGACACACCCTGTGAAGAAGACAGCACACAGAGTACAGGAGTTGGCTTTGCAGGTAGGATCCCAAACTCCTATCCTGAACTGGTGACACAATTTATGTTTCAGCACCAGGAACTTAGGTCACTCTTGGACTCATTGGGTCCATGGCAGAGGGCAATTGCTTTTGGATCTATTAATTGCAATGGCATTTCAAGAGATGGGAGAAGCTACAATTGCTGTAGCAAACTGCAAACTCTCTTATGTACTTACTATGTAAGTCAAGAGTATTTACAGGAGATCTTGCTGCCTGTAACTTAAAGCTTCAGTGAAACAAATTGGAATTGCCTTCTGGAGGCCATTGTTATAAATTACAGCCCCAACATCTGTCCACATCTGCAATGTCTAGACAACATGTCTCAGCTAGGAAAGTGAACTGGGGGAGGCTGTGATTGCAGAGGGGAGAGGAAGCGAAGGGCTTACACTGGGGCTGGCTTGTGCTGCCCCTCTCCTTTTGACCATGATGCTCAAACTGGGGTCTGTCCCAGCCCAGCTGGGAGGGACTTGCAGGGGCATCTGAGCCAGAAGGAGCCACATCTGTCTTCCCCCACTGCAGCCTGCAGATTGACACCAGCAACCAATTTGGTCCTTGGGAAGTCTTAGCTGCTGTTGCCTTATTTATTGCATGTTGGAGGATGTGAGGAAAGGCAGCGCCTTCAGGCAGGCTTGTTCCTGTCTTTCCCTGGCCCCTGTGCAGTGCTTTCGATAAAGAGGCCAGGCCTGTCAGCTGAACGATTGTTTTTTTTTTTACAGTTCCTAGCGCAAACCTTCTCATTTATATGTAAAGTAGCCATTAGTCATAGCTCTGTTCCCTCACACTGCCTGATGTACAATCACATTTTGCAGTGGATGAATCTTTCCACACAGCTGCTCTGCTATGAATAATCCGTTGCTGGGCCCATAAATCAGAAAAAAATCATGCACCTCCTTTGCCTGATCCTTACACAAAGTCATATATTTTACATGAGGACAAGCTAAATATTCATAAGGCTTTAAAAGGGCTGTTCTGACTACATGGTACTTGTTGGGGTTGTTTTGTTCTATTGGGTCAGGTCTGGTGGTTTGGGTCTGTTTTTCATCCATATAAGAATGAATCTTTCTTATTCCTTTGCCACCCCCCAGGCAGCAATGATGAGCTCCTGGTGATCTTCCTCTGGACTCTTGGGTATGCCAAAGGACTGATGAATTAATCATCACTTCTGTCTCAAGGACGGGCTGATGATAGGTGCTGCAAACACTGGAGAGTGCATTCCTGAAGTATGGTGAGGTGTCCAGGCCTCAGAGAGCAAAGGAGATGCTTTTGGCAATAAAGAAGCATTTCCAGATCTGTGCCAGAGGTGCCTGACCAGCCATGAGTCATGGTATGTGTTTCTGTATGTGCACAGCTTTGCAGGGAAGCTGAGAAGGTTGCTGATAGTGGCTACAGCCCTTGTTCAAGAGCATCACTGTTACATGGACCTATTTCAATCCGTATTTTATACAAAGTACCTACAGGATCTATGGTGTGGATTGGGACTGGGGTTTCAACATCTCCTGTTTCCCAGTAGCCAAGCAAGTCAGGTGCAGGATGGGGGGCCAGCACCATGCAGTCCTGGTGGAAGGATGGAAAATTGGGAAATTAATTTAGGGTTACATACTCAGGATTCTTGCAAGTATCCCAGACCCTCGGGATTTGGCCTTCCTGAGACATTCCCCCACTGAGTTGGCCATCTGGAGACTCCAGTGGCAGTGATAATGCTGTGAGCAGAGAGGGGTCTCAAACCTTAGGAGGATCAAGAAACCCTGATAGCATGAAGATAAGAGATTTTCCACCTGATATCTGCTGAATTGGTAACTTCTCCATCACTGAGAGGGACCAACCTCACCTTTCTCTCCTCTGCCCTACAGTGCAATTCCCACACAGCCTCACGGCAGCCATTTGATCACAAGAAAAGCCAGTCTGACTCACTGGCAAATAGGTGCTTAGTTTGTATTTCATCATCATCATCATTTTTCTGTACCTACAGTGAATTACAACAGTTAATTGGGCTACCAAACAAGTGTCAGAGCTGGCACGAGTTGAGAGGAGGAAACATATGACTGGCAGAGACAGGATAGAGGATGCAGTTCCCTTTTTCAGCAGCACAAGGGATAAATTCAGCTCAATCTGCAATGTCAATCCATAGCCTGAGTGTTCTGATTTCTTTGCAGACAAGCCTCTCTGGTCACCCTCTCCATATGTACATCCTTGCACATATCCTTAGTACAAGGTAATGCATACTGTCTTGCTTCAGCTATGCAGTGAGCATAATACATAATACACAGTCTTGGACTCTCTTTTGCTTTTGTATGACTGAGTCACAATGTCCATTTGTCCTGAAAAAGTCCTTTACCCACAGGCTGCAGGGAGCCATCCTGCACCCAGGTCCCCCAGGGCACTATGTAACAAGTCCCTTTAGCTGAGATGTCTGTGTCCTATGTGAAACATGCCAGTGTTAGGGGATGTGCTGGAATGGAGAAGCTGAGCTCAATCACTGGGACATTTCTGGGTGCAGAGGCCCCTGTTTCCCTCTAGTGAGCTCTTACATTATCAAATGTCTGTGTGCTCAGCACTGGGAAAAGCACCCACAATAAAGCTTGCTGTTGCCAAGATCTTGCAGGACAAAGGGAATAACAAAAGGTTGCTCCACTGGTGCTCTCCCCTCTTTTCTCTTTCCTTCCTTTCTGCTGCAACTTGGAAAGAATGAAGTCAAAGGACTGCCAAAGCAGAGGAAAACAAGGCCAAGCACACACAGATGGCAAGCCCACAAATCGAATTTAAAATCATCCTTTATTATTCAGAATATTAAAATTCAGGCAATAATGCCCAAAGGAACTGTGCTGATTAAAGCTCCCTAATGTTTCATGGTCAGATCTTGCTGCTTCCTCCAAGGGTCACTGGGACAAGAAGTGAAACCCCTCTGGAGCACAGAGAGAGGTAGGGCTGTACCTGCTGTAGATCACTTAACCAAACAGTTACTTACTGACCCAATCAGCTTCACTTAAAGCAAAGCACCAGCTGTTCCTTACCCAATTAATGACTGCCACAGCAAATTAACATGGCGTTACACCAGCCGTGGATGTGGTCCACAGAGTCTGGAATGCACAGAGCAATATGCTGTTGCAAAAATAATCACAGTAATATCTTTACCGTTAGGTAGCATCCTTCATCTGGAGAGATGGTGAGCTCCCAGTGTGCTACATGACTTGCTTCATGCAACACGCTCTGCAGTGAGGGTATGGAGGGCAGGAAGAGTGGGGGCATATGATTGCTGTTTCAAGGAGACAGTAAAGACAAACTGGTCAGGGCAGCTCTGCTGTGGCAGACAGCACTGACCACACAAGTTTGACTCCTGGTTCCTGCAATCCAAACACATAATTATTTAATTGATAGTAAGCCTGCTCGAAGTGTGCTTTCTCCCTGCTCTATACACCAATGAGCTTTCCAATGTCTGTCTGCTTGCTGTGTGATGTGTGATTCCTGCAGATGCAGGAATCCAGGTGAGGTTCATGTGGCAAACCATTACCTTAGTGTTCAGTGCTGCCAGAGCAAGTGCTACTCTCCAAGTCCTTCCTTGGTCTCTATGTGATGCAGTGGAGACTTTTGTCCCTCTGCAATTACCCTGCATTTTGGGGTCCCAGTGGCAGTATAGCAGAATAACTAACATTCTCTTGCCAAGGTTAAGTCCAGCAACTAAACACCCATTTAGTTTCGATTCCATTTCGTTCATGCTTTTTATGACCTACAGACATTAATCCCCTATAAGTTACAGCCCAGACAGATCGATCAGCCTAGAGGGCTTTGGGACAGTGGTGTCTACTGCATTACACATTTTTCCTACAATTAGACCAGCATCAGATAGTATTGACAAATAAACTGTGCAATCAAAGCCTTGAGCCCATCATACTGCTACAGAAAGGATCCATTTACATCCCAGTCAACTGCAGGATTCCAGGAGGGAGGAGACACAGAAGAGCCATGTCCCAATTACCAGCAGCCCCTGGTTGCCTGCGGTACTGTTACAGGAGCTGTCCCTTTGTAATTATAGGACTCCCTCATTATAATGACTGTTATTTATATAATTGTGGTAAGTGTTTTCAGTGCTGTCAGCAGTCTGGAAAATGCCCAGCCCCATTACAGCAAAGCATTTCAGGCATTTCACTGCTAAAAGTCTGGGCTTAAAGTATGATGACCAAGTGTACGGCTGGGCCAGTCCAAGAATAGCAGCCCCTGTCCTGGTGACCTGAAAGCTTTCTTCAGATTTCTATGCCTTGGCATTGTAGTAGCAGGGCATGAAGTTATCCCTGCTTTCATCTTTCAAGCCACTGCTCTTGGAGCACAGCTCATTCCAATATCGTGCCACAGATGGGCCAACAGTCCTTGTCACCTCTGCGGGGTCACCAGCTGGAGGAGATACTCCTGGCACTAGGTCACAAGGCACCATCTAGGTCACATGTCCTTGCAAGGAATTCAATAGTGGGTATATACTCTGCATCTTTTTTTCTCCGATTATTTAGTTTAAAAGTATAGAGTAGATGTGGTGTTTGGAGAAAATGAGGGAAGTGTCTGGTGCACAGGAGGTGCTGGTTTCATACCTGCGACTCAAAGTTGTACTTTATAGGTCAAACACAGGAATGGGCAGCATATCAGCAAGCAAGCGCTGATGTGTGCGGTTAGCATTTATGCATCTAAATAGGAAGAAATTCAGGGTATCTCACTTGAGATACAGAGTAAAATACGTTGACCTGTGGAAAAGAACCCCACAACCCATAGAGAGTTATGAAGTAGGTATGTGTATGACAGGACTGGGGTGCCAGGAAGGGATCTCTGTGTGCAAACCTGCACACCCTACACTGGCACAAGCCATAATTTATGTTACAAAAGCATACATATTCATGGTAAGAGGCAGAGTTATTTCAATTATTTATTAGAATAGGCGTGGTTATTAAAATTATTTCTTGGAACTCTGTAACAGAGGTGTCCTCCCATTCTCTGCCCCGGTTCCACCTTCTTGGTGGTCTTCTGGTGGTCGTTTGGGATGGAGGCCAGCAGTCTTCCTCACCTTCAGTCCAGTTTCGCAGCTGGCTTCCTCTTTTTTCATTGCTTCATTTTTTTCAAGGTCCCAGTTTCTCCTTATCTCTGGACCAGTGTCCTCCCACTTTGTCAAGAGATATAAACTTTAACATTTATGTTTACACATTATATATGGGCTACACATCTTCTTAATCAAGAATGTGCATCTGATCTGTGGGGCCCTCTATTTGTGAAACTTAAGGGACCCTTCACAAATATACTTCAGTTTTATATTTTTCCTTTCATCAATACAAATGGAGCAAGGAAAAAGATCTCAAGTGTTTTACTGCATGACAAACTGCATAGGAATCAATACTAAAGAAGCAGGAGGTGTCTCTGCTCATTGCAAGGTGGCTTCAGTGCGTGGGTACACTGTGGAAAATGTAGGAAAACTAGAAAGAGATTATACAAAATTGACAAACCCCAGAGGATTAGAAGCAATGGCTGCCAAAGAGGGAGCTAGTCTTGTTTGATGTGCAATAGAGGTAAAAGAGAGATACGAGGGCGTATGCTAAATGCTGTCCAGTCTGTGTGCAGCTGCTATTAGAGCAATGTTCATCAATTCTATATTTTGTTTGTTTTGTTTGCTGCTTGGTACAGGAAAGAGGACTTGGCCCAGTTTTCAGAAAACTAGAAACATTGTTAGAAAAAAAAGTGTAAGGGCAGTGAAGCACCACGATAGGCTGTTTATATGACTTGTCTTTAGGGAAACCCTGGGGCTGGGAACGCGCGCCAACTGTCCCTGCGGAGCGGGGCTTCTCTCGCCGCTTCCCGCGGACGCTGCCCTCCCGTCACGTAACACCGGCACAGACCAGCGCCACTACAACCCCCGTCGGGCCCCTCTCCTGCGGACAACGCATGTGCCAGCCGGCTCCCGGCGTGCCCCCGGCCCGAGAGCTTCTTGGATTTGTAGTTTTCGTCTGCAGAAGGAGACCTTACCGGCTTCGCGGCCGGGGACTACATTTCCCGTGGGCCTTCGCGCGGCGCATGAGCTTTGCGGACAGCGGGGCGAGGTGGGGTGGGGGACGCGGGGCAGCGCAGGTTCCTGTCTGCGCTGGCTGCGGCCTGGCACTGAGGAGACGGGGGGCCTCGGCCCCGGCTCCGGCCGCGCAGGACTATGGACCCGGCCGAGGCCGTCCTGCAGGAGAAGGCTCTTAAGTTCATGGTGAGGGGCCGCGGCGGGGGGGGGCACTTTTGCGTATGTGCGTGTGTGTGTGTGGAGGGGCAGCCGGGGAGGAAGGGCGAGAAATGAGGAGGGGCTGTGGGGGAGAGGCGGAAGAGGGGGCTGGGGGCATGGAAGGGGACCCCTGGGGGAGGCCGGGCCTTTACGGTGTGATGGGCCTAGGGGCGCTGGGTTGGCAAGGGGCCGCTCGTTCTGCGGGTAGGAGAGGTCAGGGACCAGGCCCTCGGAGGTTGCGTGGGGTGCGGGAAGGGGGCTGCCTGCTGGGGGACACTACGTGCCGGCAGCGGGATCCTCACATCCGTGAAGTATCGTTGTGTTGGAATAGAGAGGCTGCAGGTGTCACCTGGGAGCAGAAGTTAAGCTCGAGTGAGGCAGGAGCTGGCAGAAGGGACCCACGAGCATCAGGATGGGAGGGGACGTGTAATTTTTGGGCTTTTATTTTTATTTATACACCTTAGACTGTCCTTCCATACTGCACAGTATCTCTGCAATTTTATTTTATTTTTCTTTCCATTCTGTCATGGGAGTGGTAAACACACAATCTTTCACCTGCTCCCGCAGGTGTATCGTCGATAGTCAACGTGAAGAGCAGTTCACACTGTTTAGGTTTGTGAGTTGGTCTTTGGTGTGGAAAACAGCCTTGGGTGTACTTAATTGCATAAAAAAAAATCCAGATCTGTCTGTTTTGCTTAGATTTGAGGCATGATGGACCTAAATTGTAGGTTCATTCTCTCTTCGTTTGTTGATATTTGCGTTTTGGCCAGAAACATAAGAATTCGAAATCACAATAGAAAATAAATGGTTGCCAGCAGAGATGAATGCACATTTCAGGTGCCCAAAACTGGTTTGTTTTTTTTTTCCTAAGGATGTCACATGAATAACTGACAACACTAGCTAAAAGTTTGTGTTAGATTAGTACTTCCAGTGGTACAGAATTAAATCTAAGCTCTTCAAGAAGAAGCAGTTCTATTAAGCTTTCAGATTGTACACCCAAAATGAAATAGAGAAAATGATAGTTGCAAATTTTCATTTCTAGTTTGGCTTCTGTTTTTTTAACGTTGCAGAACTTGTTTCTCTTGAGACTTTTTGACCCTTTTGCTAGTAGCCTCCAAGTTTATCAGATTTATAGAGTTTCAGCTCAGTGAAGTGGGAAAATGCTATGGATACCAGAATAGGCAAGGTAGCAATTAGTAATAATAAACTATCCTCTTTGGTGTGTGATTGGCCAAAGGAGTGTCACAGATCCTGTTGCACTTGTGTTTGGCCAGGCTTAGTAATTACAGCCTGCCTCTAGATAGTTAAGTTTCACATCCCGAAAAGTTTCTGCTGAAGCAATTTTTGTCTTCTGCCGCCTGGCAACAGTGTGAACATGCTATGCTGGTTTCTCTTATAGTGCCTTATTCACCCCTTGCACTGAGAGACCTATCCAAAGGCTTAGTCCAGGTGTTTGAGATAATCTGTAAGATTTGGCCTGGGACCCGAGGGAATTGCTATCCATCTTGGGGCTGGCTGTGTTCTACTACCATAAAGCTCTGTGATACTAGGGAGAGACCTGAGTTTCAGAGAGAACTGCTCTTACAGGAGATGGAGCGTTAAAAGCACCAGATAAAAGGAGAAATTATGAGATCAGAGTGCATTGAGAACTAGAAGTTAAACCAAGTACCTCAATGCTTTATTAAAATGCTTCTTATATGCAAAATATTTGTAAAAATTGCAGTGAAAGAGGTGGCTTCCCTCTGCTCTGAACCTTTTAGGTTTTTGGGTGTTTTTTGGTTTGGGGTTTTTTTTTTTTTTTGGGCAGGTTGAGAAGGGAGTGAGAAAAGCTGGTTTTTAGCGCATGTCAGGCTTTTGCTTTAGTTCATGTCTTTTTAAAATGTGATTCTTAGTTATGCTGATGAGGTTGTTTTTGTCACACTTGGGGTATCAGTTGCAAGCATCAACTTGGCCCTCCTTGGAAGCACCTTGTTTCTGCCTTTTAGCACTCAAAGTGCTCATATACTGCAGTAATGGCATTGGTACAATTATCTGCACAGAGGTAGCTGATCATCTTGTGCATCCTCTCAACTAATGCTGAGTCACTCACAGTGTGCTACCTTGTTCATCCAAGTGTGTGATGCGCTTTGTGTACGTCTTCCTTGTTAGGTGTATTGCAGTTTGGGTTGACATGGGCTTTGCTATTAATTAGTGATTTTTCCCTGGGAGTTTCCCAAGTGTTATAAATATTCACGCATCTTTTGGAGGCATAAGACCTATTAACTTTCCAGCATTTCATAGTTTTTGATTTTGATACGAATTTGTGGCAGGTTTCACTTAATGGTGAAAAGCAGTCCTGCAGGTGGTAGTGGATTTGTAATTATCAAAAAAATAATACTCTTTCCACTTAAAAATGTCAGCACCTAATTTTTGTCACTGAGTTTGAGCAACTGTCTTGAGTTGCATGTAGCAGGCAAGATAGACCTGACAATTCGGGGTTTTTTAAAGTCTAATAAAAAAAAGTCATATGGAGACATCATCCAATGATAATGTTATAAATGAAATCATCTTACCTTAAAGCATCTATATTTGATTCTTTTAAAGACAAGATGGACTCTCTGGGTGTGCTCATATGTAACTTTTTGATTGGAGTAAAAGAAAGTCACCTTCTTACTGCCGGGGATGGCTTGATTATTTGCCAGGGAAACAGTATTTCATTTAGCCAGTATCTGCTAACAGTTTCTTGGTCTGTGATCAGCTACAATATGCATATTCAAATACTTTAAGGTTTAAGTAATTTAACTTCATTTGCCTACTCAGTTTACCTTTACATTTTAAGAAGGCCTAGTTTGTTTCTGATATTAAATGACTCTGCGCACTGTGCAATACTAAGCCACTGCTCGCCAGGGAAGACTGTTCTTGCTGGTGAATGAGTGTTTTTTATCATGTATGCTACATGTCATCTTTCAAAGGTTTTTTTGGTTGGTTTTTTTTTTGTTTGTTTGTTTGTTTTAAAGAAAGTCAGTTCATAGATTTAAAACAGGGTATAGTCCAGTGTTATATATATAGTCCAGTGTTCTGCAGCTACACCAAAGGTTTTACCAGAGTGGAACATGTTTCAGTTCATCTCAGCTCCTTTTCATGTTTCTACAGTAGTATATATAAAATGACACTCTTTTTAGTGTGTAGGAGATTGATGCACAAACTAAAAGAGATTCATGTGCCCATTATCTCAAAAAAAACCCCCAAAACATTAAACCCCTTCCCCCAAATCCTTGCCTTACAGAGTTCCATTTTTATGCCTTCAAGAATATGAGACTTCTATTGTCATAACCACTTACAGAAGTGCTAGAAACGAGGTGCTCAATTAGTAACTTCCATATTTGAATAAAGTATTTAAAACTGTAGATACAGTAGAGTGCAATAGGCTCAACTGAG
>VWYK01062116.1:10692-27702 GCA_013399775.1 Semnornis frantzii | reverse complement strand
CACTCACCAGTACCCCCAAGTCCTTGTCTTCAGTCTTTTAAAAGAACCTGTAAACAGATGCTGGCAACTGAATATCTGAACACCAGTATTTGCTGACACTTAAGGAAGTCAACTCCCATTTCCTGCTCTGCTGGCACAAGCAGCCAGAAGCACCTGAGGAGGTACAACGTGTAAAAGTGTTAGTAGCTCTAGAACCACCACTCAGGTAGAGACTCATTTTGCTTAGCAAGTAGTTTTATCAGCAAGGTGTCTACTTAAGGATGACACAACCTAGTTCTACTGGTTAGCTTTGTAAAAGAACATCAGGGACCTGAAGAAGCAAGGTCATGAGACTAACAATCCAAAACACCTCCTTCTCTGTCCTACTCAGGGTAAATATTTTAACCACCTTGTCCTTGCAGTGCTTTTCTTTTTAAAGCTTTGAAGTCAAAAGCAGAACAGCAGCACTGCAAATCTAACCAGGCATCCCCTTAGAGCCACCTTAAATGCACCCTGTAGATTCACCTAGCACAGGAAGTTATCTCTGACTTCCCCTAGAACTACTAAAACAAATTGAGATTCATCTTTTATTGAAGGCCAGGACCTGACTTCCATGGGAATGGACATAAAAGTACAAAGAACACTCTTAGATCTGAAGCACACATCCCCTTGTGAGCATTTCTGTGATTCCTGGGTGATAAGCTCAACTCAAATGTTTGATGCTGGATGAAAATGCAAGAAGTAGCATTTGATAGATACATGGCAATCCTCCAGCAGGAAAGCAATTTAGAGTTTAGAAGCTTTCCACTCATTGCTCTTAGGCACAAAGTTCCACCTGGAATACATTCAGCCTCTGTCACCACAACATTTCACATAGAAACACAGAATGACAGGGGTGGGAAGGGGCCTCTGGAGATCATCCAGTCCAACTCACCTGCAAGAGCAGGTTCCACAGGATGGCATCCAGGTAGGTTTTGATTGAGTGCAGAGTAGGAAACTCTATTTCTTTGGGCAGCCTGTTCCAGTGCTCCAGCACCCTCTGTGTAAAGTTCCTCTTCACGTACAGATGGAACTTCCTATGTTGAGGTTTGTGCCAATTACCTCATCCTGTCACTGGGCACCACTGAAACAAGCCTGGCCCTATCCTCTTGACACCCACCCTTTAAGTGTTTATAAGCATTGATGAGATCCCCCCTGCCTCCATCTTCCACTCTCCAGCCCAAAAAGCCCCAAGTCCCTCAGCCTCTCTAGTCCCCCTTTGCTGTACCCTCTCAAGCAGTTCCCTGTCCTGAACTGGGAAGCCCAGAACTGGAGACACAGTACTCCAAATATGGCCTCACCAGGGCAGAGGGTGAGAAGAACCTTCCTCAACCTGCTTGTCATGCTCTTCTTGACACATCCCAGGATTCCACTGGCCTTCCTGGCCAAAAGGGCACATGGCTGGCTCATGGTCAAATCCAGAAACACTCAAAAGAGGCCATGACTTAATGCAAGGAATAACACAGCTGGAGGTGACTTACCCCTTTTCATAAGTAAATTCTTCCTTCAGAGAATTGGCTGATGTCTCACCAATGAAGACAGAAGGAATGTCAATCTTCTTCAAAACCTCAACTGCAGAAAACAGGCAGGGAAATAAAGGTGTTATTATGTGGACAGTCCAGGGGCACTCTTGAGACATAGGACTTGAACATGATGAGACTATCACAATGCAAAGGCACACTGAAACATACAGACTGATAAACCTGGGCCACATCTTCATGGTGCATAAGAAGTAGCATTATTTGCCCTACCTGAATACTCAGAGGCTTCATTACAGGTCTAGAAATCAAAATTCTTAGTGGATTAGTCAGAAGCAGCATAAAATCAAAATATTTTAACAGGAAGAAGAACTTCAACCAGAACATCATTCTGATAAGACCTAGATGGATTCTCATCAATGTCTACCAATATCTGAGGGCTGGATATATGGAAGGAAAAGACAGGGACAGCTTCTTCTCACTCGGGCCCTGGGATAGGACAAGGGGCAATGGATGGAAACTATGGCACAGGAAGTTCCACCTCAACATGAGGAAGAAATTCTCCACTGTAAGGGTCACAAAGCACTGGAACAGGTTGCCCAGAGAGGTTGTGGAGCCTCCTTCTCTGGAGACTTTCCAGCCTTGTCTGGATGTGTTCCTGTGTGACCTGCACTAGATTATGGTGCTGCTCTGGTAGGGGGGTCAGATTCAAGGATCTCCAGAGGCCCCCTCCAACCCCTAACATCCTGTGACTGTGATCCTACTCAAGACTTGATAAAGCCACACAGCTCCATTGATTCCCAGAACCTCTTGGCAAATCCTGTGGTTTTGTGATCTGGTATTGTAAAGTTTAATTAATCTTTCTTCTCTGCTTTTCACCCTACACATAAACAAACACATTGGAAAGAGGTGTGGCTAGAAAAGGTCACAAAGAATGAAAAGGATGAACAAAGTCCACATTCCTATTCCAGTCTCAAGTAAGTAGATGGAACTGCCTCCCCCTTCTCTGCTTATTTGTGAAAGGCTCAAAAGATACAGCACAGAACTTTCAGTAATTTTTCATCTGTCTCCACAGCTTCACATCATATGTTCTCCTCTAACTTATGATTCACATTTTAAAGGGTCAAAGTATGAGTTTAGCTGATACCAAAGTATTCAGGCTCCCCAAGGCACAAGCATCCATGGCTGAGTGTCACCTCATACTACTGAAGACCACATAGTGAACTTGTTCTACATTTTCATTTCTCAGTGAAACCTGAAAGTACTATTTACATGGGTTGGGAACTCTTTAGAACCACTTCCACAGAGCTCTCTGGGCTGCTCAGCTCCAATTTAGTTCACTGGAAGTTTATTCAGTGGGCTTTCAACTTGGAAAGACTTTTTTGTTCTCATTTATGTTTTTATCCCATCTTGAGCAAGCTCAAAACAAAGAAATGGCACAAATGGAAAAGAGAGAAGGCTCTGAGGTGACCCTATTGTGGCCTCCCAGTTATTTGAAGGGGGCTACAAGA
Source organism: Semnornis frantzii (assembly GCA_013399775.1). NCBI lineage: Eukaryota > Metazoa > Chordata > Aves > Piciformes > Ramphastidae > Semnornis > Semnornis frantzii. The sequence goes on along the minus strand of VWYK01062116.1, from coordinate 24,695 downwards.
CAGTTGCTGAGGGACTGTTTAGGCTGTCAGGTAGTGATAGGACTGGGGGGAATGGAGCAAAACTGGAAGTGGGTAGATTCAGATTGGATGTTAGGAAGAAGTTCTTCAGTATGAGACACTGGAACAGGTTGCCCAAGGAAGCCTCATCCCTGGAGGCTAAGGACAGGCTGGATGGGACTCTGGGCAACCTGATCTAGTGAGAGGTGTCCCTGCCCACAGCAGGGGGGTTGGAACTGGATGATCTTCGAGGTCTCTTCCAACACTGACAATTCTGTGATTCCATGAAATAAGTCCTACCAGCATCACAGACCAAAAGCACAATGTCAACAGTCTGACTTGATTACAAGGTGTTCTGCACTTAGTCACCCCAGGAAAGATTAAAATCCTGACAGCAAGCACCAGAATCAATCAGAAAATGTCACACTGGCCTCTAAACACCAACTGGGAATACAGATGTAATATGCACCCACAGGAAATGGCAGAGAGGGACCTGGCAGTGCTGAGTATGAGCCAGCAGTGTGCTCAGGTGGCACAGGCAGCCAATGGTGTCTTGGCCTGTATGAGGAATAGTGTGGAACAGCACTGGGGTTGTCATTCTGTCCTGTACTGGCACTGGTGAGGCCTTGCTTTGAGCACTGTGTGCAGCTCTGGGCCCCTCACTGCAAGAAGGAGATTGAGGTGAGTGGGTCCAGAGGAGAGTGATGAGACTGGGGAAGGGACTGGAGGGCAAGTCCAAGCCCCTCTGCAAGAGCAGGATCACCTGTACCAGATCACACAGGAATGTGTCCAGGCAGGTTTTGAGTATCTCCAGAGAGGGAAACTCCACAAGCCCCCTGGGCAGCCTCTGCCAGTGTTCTCTCACCCTCACAAGGAAAGAAGTCCTCTTCTTGTTTAAATGAAATTTCCTATGCCTCAGCTTCCACCCACTGCCTCTTGGCCTGTCATTGGGCATCACCCAGCAGAGCCTGGCTTCAGCCTCCTAGCACTTGCCCTGCACATCTTTAGAACCACTGATGAGGTCACCTCTCAGTCTCCTCCCAGCAGCACAGCCCCAGCTCCCTCAGGCTCTCCTGCTAACAGAGCTGTTCCATTCCCTTCAGCATCTTTGTGGTTCTGTGCTGGACTCTCTCCAGCAGTTCTATGTCCCTCTTGAACTGGGGGGCTCAGAATCAGACACTTGTGCCAGGATGAGAGGACATGGCCTGAAGGTGTGCCAAGGGAGGGTTAGGTTGGATGTTAGGAAGCACTTCCTCCCAGAAAGGACACTGGGATGGACTGCCCAGGGAGGTGGTGGAGTTGCCATCCCTGGAGGTGTTTAAGGGAAGATTGGATGTGGCACTTGGTGCCACAGTCTGGTCAATGTGGTGGTGTTAGCTCACAGGCTGGACTTGATGATCTCAGAGGTCTGTTCCAGCCTCAATAACTCTGTGATTCTGTGAAACCAGAATCCATGTCCATAGGAACAGAAGAATATGCATGACAGTGCAATGACAGAACAGAACCACTAATAAATTCTAGGAAGTCCTATTTTAAAGTCTTGATTTCCTTCCAAAAGAGCAATTTTTTCCACCACTTTTCTTGTATTTCTACTTAATAACACATCAGCTATATTTCACATTGACCACACAAACCTATCTCATGCATTTAGCCATTTAACCCAGAACAGCTAAACTCAAATGTAAAGGAAAAAATAAAACAAACCCAAAAGAAACACTCAGGAGAATGTATAAACATCCCAAACAATATGGAAGTAGAGATTCATGTTCTTTGTGAACATCTCTCATTTTAAACTGTTAAAAGAGCAAGAGGATTGCTGGGTGGGGTGTGGGGGGGTTCAGTTTGGGTAGTTTCAAGGAGTGGTTTGGGTTTGTGGCTTGTTGGTTTCATTGTTGGGTTTTGTTTGCTTGGTTTGTTTTTTTTATTTGGTGAGGGGGGGAGGGTGGTGGTGATGATGTTTTCCATTTTTAAGAGAGGGTTGATTGTACTACTTGCTACTGCTTTCAGTCCTGTGGGTGGAATGGTTTTCAAACAGGAGAGAAGTGATACCTGTACTTACTGTCGTTGGATCCCATGCTTATGAGGTCGTCAGAATCAACATTGTGAACTATAGCTGCCTTGTATCCAGCTCTCTGTGCATTTAAAACCTGCCAGCCACACACAATACTTGTTAGAAAGATTTCTGCTTCGAGATACAGTGACCTCTCTGACCTACCCAAGACTTTCAGGAAGCCATAAATATTAGCACAACTTAACTTGCACTCGTAAAGCAAGCGTCACCTTTCCAAACAAAATCATCACTGTGCTTACACTCATCTGTGTCACTTTCTCAGAAAAATCATTTAGTATCTCCTGCAGACAGACAGTTCTTAGATATATTAAAAAGAGAATGAAAAACTTCCTTGTGGATATAGTTAAAAAAATGCAATCATACCTGAAAATAAAGTCACTAACTTTGGTAATCTAGAAATCACCACTGGATAGCTCATGAAGTCACATGAGCAGTATCTCTTTTGTGCCTTTTGAGATGTGTAAATATCTTACTTGACAGCCCAGGTATCAGAAGCTATCCCATGGAAAAACCCAACACACCAGCAAACCCAAAGATCTTACCTTGATATCGAAGTTGCACTCAAGCCTTCGGATTAACACGATAAAAGCACTGGAGGAGTTGTCTTTCACTGGAGGAGGGGCTATAGGCTCACAGGCATTCTCTGGCTTGGAATTTATTAGGAATCCCTAGAAAACAGGAATAGAAACAGGAGTTTCACTTCTCTTTGCCTCAACAAAAGGCTCGGTAGACAAAGGTAAGGAAGTAAAACTGCACAATTTCTAACAACAGTTAAACTCAGTCAGGTATGACAGCAAGATTCTGCTACATCCCTGTTGACACATCAGAATCTTCAGGTCTGGAAGGCATTTAAAAGTTAAGAACAGTTCTGCCAGTGACACCACCTGAAGATCCTAACTCAGACTTTGCAGTGTAATTCAGCTAGAGGAACACTGTGGAACTATTGCTCCATGTTGTGTGAAGCCTAAAAGAGAAAGCTGAAGTCTAACAGCCAAAGGAGCACCAACACAAACTCAGCTTGGCAAGTCAAAGGGAAAAATCAAAGGAAGTTACTTGTGTGCTGTTAGCAGCCAATGAGCACACAAACCAGCTGGATTGCTATGGTGAGCAAGGACTATAGAGATCATCAAATCTGCCACTGCTGAAGGAGTCACAGAAGCAGGAAATTCTGATATCAATCCTGAAATCACCTTTGGATTCTTTTCAGGTGACTCAGTTAGCATTGCACCACTGCAAACATTTGGCATAGAAGCTCTCCTAAGTTAATGCTTTAATATCTGCTGAACAGCTCCACAGCTTCTCTCAGAGGACACAGGGATGTACTGACACCAGCCCCTCTCCACAATGTTGTTGCTTCAGGGTTGGCTGTCCCCTTGCAGTGCCTTCCCTACCCATCTGAGTGCTCTGCAAAGGCTGCTGGTACACACATTTATGCAAGGCAAGTGCCAAAAGAACATCATGCCCACTGCACAATGCTCTTTGTTCTGGCTCTAAAGAGAACAGACCTCCCCTTTTTCTTTGACTAGGATATGCCTGCTTCCTTGGTCACCTGAGAAGGAGCTTTGTTATTAGATTATTATTACTAATTATTAACTAATTAATTAGATTCCCTTCTGTCAGTCTCCTCACAACAGATTTTCAAAATCAAGAGCCAGAAAAATCCAGCCCATACACCCAGAGAAGGCTTTGCCTACCCTTCATCAGAATCATAGAATGGTAAGGTTGGAAGGGACCTCAAGGATCATCCGGTTCCAATCCCCTGCCATAGGCAGGGACACCTCCCACTAGCACAGGGCACTCAAGGCCTTGTCCAGCCTGGCCTTGAACACCTCCAGGGAGGGAGCAGCCACAACCTCCCTGGGCAACCTGTGCCAGTGTCTCACCATCCTCACTGCAAACAACTTCCTCCGGACATCCAGTCTAAATCTCGTCTCTGTCAGTTTAAACCCAGAAGTTCCTTTCTATGTAACTTCACAGTGTGAGAGGGGCTTTTGGACATCAACACTATGGCAAACCATTTGCCATTCCTTTAAGATCCACACTGCTTGGAATCAGTTTTAAAGGCAAAGCAGATAAAAACCATGAATTGCCAGAAAATATGAACAGAAGTAATTAGCTTTGTGCAAATAGAGACCACAAAATGATGCACTTCTGTGGGCTCAAGAAGTTATGGCTCCAGTTCTAGATTTGTCCTTGAGAGCTTTAAAATCTGTTCTCACTGACAACTTCACATAAATAGATGCCACCACCTGTGTGGAAAGTATTCTGTGTAGCAATTCCATTATATAATTACATCTAAATACACACATAAACTGCCAGTTTAAATACCTCAATTATATGCAAGCTCATACATGTGCAGTTTATAAGCTGTCAGTTTAAATGTACTTCATGTAAAATCCCACATTTTGTCCATATAAACTTTGTAACAGAGAATTGATTCTGTTTTAAGGAATAGGTTTTTGCAGTGACAATATCCCTTTCTGGCAGAGAATCACAGAATCATTTTGGTTGGACAAGGTCTCCAAGATTATTGATCAGAGGGCTGCAGCAGCTCTGCTGTGAGGACAGGCTGAGAGAGTTGGGGCTCTGCAGCCTGCAGAAGAGAAGGCTTCCAGGAGACCTTAGAGTAGCCTTCCAGTATCTCAAGGGGACCTACGGGAAGGCTGGGGAGGGACTACTGACAAAGTCTTGTAATGACAGGACAAGGGGCAATGGGTTTTAAGTGGCAGAGGGAAGATTTAGACTGGATGTCAGGAGAAAGTTCTTTACAGTGAGGGTGGTGAGGCACTGGAACAGGTTGTCCAGGGAGGTTGTGGCTGCTCTCTCCCTGGAGGTGTTGAAGGCCAGGCTGGAGGAGGACTTGAGTGACCTGTGCTAGTGGGAGGTGTCCCTGGCTATGGCAGAGGGTTGGAACTAGATGATCCTTGAGGTCCCTTCCAACCTTACCATTCTATGATTCTATGATTGAGTCAAACTATCAAAGCTGCACCAGCAATCTGCTTCTTGCCAAGCCTGTGGTGACAGGCAAAATATGACATAATCTATAGTAATTAAAAGCAACAGCCACTGAAAAGTGTACACTGGTTTGCTGACAACCCAATGCAGGTTCCTGAGCCTCCCCTGATGCACAGTTCCTGCTGTTAGGTAGCACCATGCAGGGCACCTACACTTTCCTAATTGCAGTGGTATGTCTAGAGCCAACTGCACCCACAGAGGCATTCCACACAAATCTCACAAGGTCTGGTCACAGACACAGAAACCAAAACACAAGTCTTTAGCTTTTATCAATGGTACCATATGTTCTTAAATCTCTTGAACTGAGGAGATGTTCTCCCAAGGACACAGGCACAAATCACTGACCACTTCATGCTTAGAGAGCATATAAGCCAAAACCAAAGACCAAAAGAGCAACTACATTCACACTCTGGCAGCAGTTAGCACAGAATGTGGCTGGTAGTGTTTTAAAAGTTGTATATCAATATATTAACATATTAAAATAGTAGATAATTCTCAATCTATTTCAACCAATATCCTTGCATTTAAAAAACAAGTTATAAAAAAACACAATGCAAACAAAACCCATTTTCTATCCCATCCAGGACTGAAGTTCACTATGATTTCTACATGGGTAATACCTAACCTAGCTAAGACAGAGTTAACAGTTGAAAAGGTTAGAATCAAAGCTCCTTATATCTATTTTGGATGCATTAAACTGTCTCCCTACTTGGGCAAATCATTTAATCGCCCTCTGCTTCTCAAAATAGTCTGTAAGAAGTGTCCACTCCTCTCCAGGACAGAGCACACTGGGCAAGGAAATGGATTCTTCCCAAGGTTCCATGTGCAGAAGAATTCTCAGAGTTACAGGAATTCTTACAGCAGCTTATTCCCCTTTGGGACTGATGACAGCAATGCTGTGCAGTCAAAGCTCCAAGCTTGCACCAGGTTCATTTTTTGCATGTTGTTTACTCCCAGGCACTGCAGCCATCAGTAGAGCTGCAGAATCAGGCCTGGGGCCAGACAGGCTGCAGCAGAACAAGGACAGCTGCTCTCTGCCCCCACAAGCTGTTGAGGGCTTCAAGAAGTGCAGGAATGATTCTGGTTTGGGCTACAGAAGAGGTGTTCAGCAGATACAGCTTTCCATGTATAAATATGTATCATTTAAATACTTTTTTTACCTTCAAGCCTTCTGCTGGCAGTCTGTAGCCAAATCTAGCAGGGAGATCATCAAAGGTCTGTGTTCCATTTTCAAGGTTATACTAAGAGAAACAAATTTAAAAGAAAACTCAGGTTTGCAACAAGAGAGGAAGAGATCATAGAGTCATCTAGGCTGGAAAGATCTTTCAGATCGAGTCAACAAGTGCTGACAACAACAAACAACACTACTTTTTAAGTTTGAAATATTTATCAAAGGATTTCTTGTGGCTATGCCAATGAAATCATAAAACTGTTTCTTTCACTTACATAAAAACAATTTTTATCTAGTCAAGCAAGAATTTGTTAAATTATCTGTTAAAGCTTTCTTTCTACTGTCTGCAATTCAAAGATCATTGCATTTGCAGAACAGAAACTACAGAGACCCAAAAAACCAAGAATCTGAAGATCTGGGGGGTTTGGGGATGGTGTTCTTGCTTGTTTTTCTTGCTTTGAATTCACTTGCACAAAGGGAAGAACAGCTCTTAACAGGTGGTTTACCATAAGCAAAGAATAGCCTCCACATGTTCTCACTTCTCAACCCCTCACCAGCTATTCAGGTTAGCAGCTGAAAATTCTTTCTCTGTTGTTTTTGGTTCATACTGACTATGAGCTCTCATTTCAAAACAAAGGAATACTGTACAGGCCTTAAATCTGTGGCAGCTTTGTTTGCCTTTTCATTGTTCCTTATATTTTTTTTTTTTTTTGGTAGCTCTATCACACACCTATGGAATGAAGAATCCATACAATAGAAAGTGCAAATTTTATGTATGCTTTTTTTTTTTTAAAGTAAAAAGAATAAGTCAATTTCCTGCAAAAGCTGTGAATTGTACAGTAACTGCCTTGAATGCTCATCAACTGGTAAGTTTTCTTAGTTGAGTGATCAGAAATATTTGCCTATTCTTTGCATCATCCAACTCTCCTACACGGTGGGTAGGTAAAGGCTGTGTTTATTTCAGAGCAGGACATCTCCTAACAGCCAGAAAGAGATAGAGGATCTCAAACTCTACTTCAAAGGAAAACCTCATTTATCTCAATCCTTTCAAGGCAGCTTCACTGCCATGCTTTGGCAAAATTGAGGGGAAATAAGATAGGAATGGAGCTAAATTTCAAGGGAGTGTTTTTGTTCTGTGCAATCAATCTGCTCCACACAGCCTCTCCCCCAGTCTTCTACCCTAGCACAGCTGTAGGCCAGTACACTGCCCTCCTCCATCCTCACTATTCACCCATCTGCCTGCTTCAAAATGTCCTTGCTCAGGCTGCTCTAAGTTTTACTTTCCATCACCTAGCAAGCCCAAACACAAGCTAAAAGTCAGACACAAACTTAAGAGTCAGATACAAATCTACTTATTTTTAGGCCTTATTTTAAAAATAACCAACTGTGCTTCACATCTATGTGACAGAATTGATATGAACAATGCTTCACCTGAGGCTGCCACTATGCAAGAACACAGAATGAAAATAAGACATTTCAGCCAGAATTTTCCTTTCCAAACAGGCAATCATAAAGCCATGAAGTCTCTCAAAGACTGTGAGCTATCTGTATGCCTCCAATTCCATGTGATACTGCACAAACATTCCCTCCTCCTATGCCTATCTCTTCAGCACTCCCCTGGCTCTGTCTCACAACAAAGTTTTCATTTCTGGCTCATCTCCTTGTCCCCTATTCCAAAGATATTCCCAAAACAGACCTGTAACTTCAAAATATCCAAGAACAAAGGACATTTGACTTCTAGATGGAATTATCTTACAATACTGCACACAAGGAGTTTAAATAGAAGAAAAACAAAGCACCAAAAAGCTTTCTTTTCTTTAATTAAGGTTTGTTGGTTTTGTTTTCAATATCTTTTCTAAGGGAGGAAGTAACATATAAAGAGGAAAATATGAAAAGAGGAAGCACAGGCTTGATGAGAAAGGGGAGGAGGGATGGGAAATCACCAGCCAGCCAGTTTGAAATTTCACAATAGAGTGGTGATGTCGGTTCCATAACACAGCAGATATCTCTCCCTGCATTAATTGGATCTTCAGGTTGTTGCTATGCTGATATGTGTTTACCAAACTGAACAGATCTACCAAAACTGAAATGGCTGTCAGAACTAAGTAACAATTGAATTATTTAAACAGGGTTTATAACATGTTTTCTGGTCAGGTTGAAACTATTTTTTAATGACTAAGGGAATTAATTACTTTACTGAGCACACATTACCTGTAAGCTTATTTGAAACTGCACATTTTTACATCACTAAACTAAATGTTAAACCAATTCTACTTCAAGCAACATTTATTGCCCTAACAGATTCACTAACCAGAATAGTTTAGAAGAAGATTAAATTTTATGGAGATCTCATTTATGTAGACAAATATACTTACTGCTAAAATATCTGCTTCCACGGGTAAAAGGTTCAGGAAAGCAAATAACTGAACAGTCAGGATAGTGTATATCTGAGTGGCAGACAACATCAGCATTCCTATTGACAACAGCATATTTTATTGAATACCTGCAACAACAACAAGAAGAAAATAGAGTCAGAGCACATAGCAAACATTTCCCTCTGGCATTTCACTGGGCTCTACCATTCGGGTATAATCTTTCCTCTAAAGAAGTGGACAAAATGTTATTTTATGTCCTCTTTTGAGAAAGAAGTAACTTTTAATTGGTATAATGATTTTAGAGATACAAAACTCTTTTCCTGAGAGCATGTAGCCTCACAGGGAAGCACACAGAGAACACAAAAATCATAATGGCATTTCAATGCAGGAATGGGAAGGTACACAGGAACGAACATCCACATGGTATTAATCATCCTCAGGTATTCCTGATTTTCATCTTTCCTTCTTCCAGCATAAAAATCTAGATCATCAAAATTCCTCATGCACGTGGAGCAACTCTGCTGAAAAGATTTATTGTAAATATACACTTGCAAACTCTGTGTGCTACCAAAAAATACGAAATAGCTCCATCAGCTTCAGTGAAATTCCTGAGTGCTTCCGTGTGACTCATGGTCTGGACAGCAGATTTGGTCTCCTGTGAAGTGAGACCTTAAAAAAAAAAAGACACAAGTACCCTGCAAAGTGTGCTTGTATGTACTTCATAAGCCCATGCCATTCAGAAGAGGTTAGTTCTGCTTTGTCAGTAGATTTTCTTCAAAAGCAGCAACAAAAAGCAACAGCTTGTGTCTGGAAACACAGGGAAGTGTTTTGTAACAGAAACTGGTATTTAAAATAATTGATTGGTCATTGATCAAAGCAAAAATGAAACCCAAACAAAAAACAAATGTGGAGAGGGGTTAGAAGGCAGCACACCAAATGTTTTAATGTTTTTTTCTTTGGTACACAGATTTTTTTTTTTTTTTAAGAATGTGTTAAAAACATTAAAGGCCTGGATGCCTCCCTTGTAGGAGCAATGATACCTGCACCCTTACTGATGTCACTGAGTGTATCATATGACCCTCAAAACCCCCTCAACAATCATCCCCCTGCCAGAAACCACCACCACCACTCACCCCCACAAAATACAAAAGAGATATTTGCATGTTTGCCTGAGCAGAACTTTGTACTCCTCACCCTCCCAACTGTTAACACCTGCATTCACTGCAGTGGTAACAGATTTCACTCCCCATTCCTCTTATCATAGAACCAGTCAGGGTTGGAAGGGACCACAAGAATCATCTAGTTCCAACCCCCCTGCTGTGGGCAGGGACATCCTACTCTAGATCAGGCTGGCTAGAACCTCATCCAGCCTGGCCTTAAACACCTCCAGGGAACAGATCATAAACTGACAAGCTTCACATCACTCATCTCCTGAAACCACAAACTTTCACCTGAACACAACACTAATATTAAAGACACAGTGTTCAAACACTGAGTATTTCAATTCTTTCCAGTAAAGTCACGAGTTAACACTTAAGATAATAATCAACCCATGGTACTGCTCATCTGAAAGTCAGCATTCTTTCATTCTTACACATCACTTTCCACTTGTCTCTTCCAGATCATTATTTTCCTGGCAATCTAGACAACAAACCTGACTTGGGTTAAAATGTAATTTCCTCAGCTGATAAAGGCTGTTCCTTCAGAACACAGAATTTACTGAATGTCTGGGAAAAGCCAGCTTCCCACACATTTTGAGAGGCCTCGAATTGATGCTCTGACAATTCACAAACACACAAACAATAATGCTGCAGATCTGCAGCATTCACCAAGGGTTGTGTTTAATTTAGTGAGAAACAGTATGGAAAGATTTAATCTTGTGGCATTTTAACTTCATGCCATGNGTTTGAACTGGCAGAGGGGAGATTTAGACTGGATGTTAGGAGGGAGTTCTTTCCAGTGAGGGTGGTGAGGCACTGGAACAGGTTGCCCAGGGAGGTTGTGGCTGCTCCCTCCCTGGAGGTGTTCAAGGCCAGGCTGGAGGAGGCCTTGAGTGACCTGTGCTAGTGGGAGGTGTCCCTGCCTATAGCAGGGGGCTGGAACTAGATGATCCTTGAGGTTCCTTCCAACCTTATCATTCTATGTGCCCCTGTCACTTCATCCAACACAGATCTTTCAGCTCCTGACACAAACAAAAGGCAGTTAGATAACACATACCCACGTGAAGGTAAAAACTCTACTGGCTGAGCAGCATAAAAAAAAGGCAACCAAAACCTTGGGCTGAGCAAGGGAGAGGAACTGGTTTCACCCTTACATATTACTGACTTGTGTCTCCCAGTGCCTGCTACTCACATACTGAGCAAAGCAAAGTTTTGTTGGGGAGAAACATTCCATTTCTACAGAAATGGGCAAAACTAAGTTCCACAAATAGCCATAAAAGTAGCATGTCCTCATTTCTGAGTCCTTGAATTTCCATGTAAACTGTACCTTTTAATACTTCCCCCCCTTTAGAAGCCTCCTCATGTTTTTAAGGGAGCTGCATTTCTGTGTATATACACAGATCACAGCTTACACTAATGTGGAGGTTTGAGGTTTAACCTAAATTTATGCTGCTGAGAAAGGAATGCCATTTAAACTGAAGGAATAGCTGGCTGACAAAGGCACAGAGACCTCCAGAGAGGAAAGATGTGGAGCTGGGTAAGAATAGTGGCCAGATGAACATCTTGTCTTTTCTTCCATCTCTCACAAGCTGCATATAGAAACTCCTGTCCAGTATGATGTTCCCCAAACACAGGATGGATTACTGCCATGCCTCTGCCCCCCGTTCCCTCTATCAAAACTGAAGTAAAATAAAAAGAAACCACTGCTTGCTGCCTCTACCTCTTCACTGACTTTACCCTTCCAAGAAATTACAGCCAAGACCACCACATGTTCAGAATCAAGAATCATCTAAGAATTCCTGTCTTCCTGTCCTATCCTTCCTGGGGTTTTTAAGCAGGAGGCACTGTCCCATGATCTGAGGCCCTCAACAGTAAATGTAGCAAATATTGGGAGAGTTTGACTTGATTTAAACTGACACTAAGCTGAAAATAATTAAAATTTATTATTAATGATGGGAGGAAACAGCTGGAATTTTCAGGAACAGTTCTGATGATTCTGACTTGCTCATTCAGACACGTGATGCCTTGTGAAAGTTTTGACTGGTTAGCAAAACAGAAGTTACAATTAGAGAAATTTGTGATGAATTACAAAATTCATGATTTTTTTACTTCTAAATTAAGATTTACTGTTTTTTCTCATGAGTATGCCCAAACAAAGAAGACTGTCAGTGAAACTGGAAGCATAAGGAACAATTGTTCAAAAAAGACAGTAATTTTTGTGGTGCCAGAAGCAACAACACCACTCAAAGCTGCTGCAGTATTTCAGCTAACAGAGTTAATTCACCACATACCTTACAACACAGAGAAAGCATTAAAATGGTATTGAGCAAGGTCAGAAAACACAAGGAAAAACGCTGTCCTTGCAAAGAACATGCAGGCACAATGCACTCTTCTCTGTCAGTTGCATGCAACCAGACACTCTGGGTCCAAGCATGATTGCACCAAACACAAGCAAAAAAAGCCTTGCAATGGCTGAAGTGCAGTGGCTTGCTTGTAGCCTACACTCTTAAATGACAAGGCAGCTTACAGCACACAAATACAGGCAGGTGTACTTGTACAGTGTACAGGACTACACTGCAAACAACACAAGAGAAGTTAAGCTTGACTTTGCACTCATGTTCAGCATTCTACACCTGATTTTTCAGTGTCTGTAGACAAAGCTTCCCACAAGTAACTCCAGGTGTTTTTAAAGTCTAATTTTTTCTTCCTACTCTGGATCCTAGAGGTCACAAATCAGATCAAGCCTGAGCAACTACATCCCTCCATCACACGGCTGAACAGGATCACCAGGCCAGACTGAGGAGGAGAGAAGTTTGGGCATGCTCTATCACAGCAACCTACAAACAGCAATTCAACCAGGAAGCAAATATACTAATGTGGAATATATCAGAGAAGGAACCACCCAAGAAGATAAGGCAGTACTGGCACTGCTGTATCTACGTCAGAAAACAGATTTCTAATTCTACTCTTGAAGAGAGCACTATGTCCCTTCTCACTTGAAAATAAGACAACTAAATAAGCTTGATACAAGAACTGACAAGACACAATGGATACACCTATCTGCAGTACCAGATACCAAGGACGACTTGCTGACCTCTTCACACAGCACTGGCATTGTCTCTAGGGTAAGGATAATGACACAGTTATTAGCACCAACACATTGACCTCATCTGAAAACATCCTTCTGGATACAGTCCCTGCATACTGTCAAAAATACCATTTTATACTGGACAATGCTCACAAGCCTTGGGAATGTATTTAGGACAGATGTTGTGATGAAATTATGTGGCTTGGGACACAGGTGAGACTATTCAGAGCTTCTGGTCACTATTCACAAACCAAGCTCTACAAAGTACACATCAGTACCAAATCTTCAGAAGCTTGCATCTCGGTCAGTTCAAAACCTATTCGATAGAAGAAAACAACACAAAACAACTCCTTGTCCACATGGTTACACTCATGCTTCAACTTTCTCAAGGGAACAGCTCCTTCTCTTCCCACTGGTAGAAAACCCAAACCTAATTTGCACATCTGTATTAAGCTTAAACTCCGTTTTATTGCCAAATAGGAATATGATGCTTATAGCAACCACAAAATTCATAGGAGCATACAGAAACTTTTTCCTGCCACTAACTCAGTGACAACGTTCTAAATATTTTGGTAGCTTGGGCTCCACTTTCCAAAACTCCACAAGCAAAGGATGAATAAAAGTTACACAGACAGTATGAAGAATTTTTCACCTGTATGCTCAAAAGCTCCAAAGTCTGTTTTTTTGTGTTTTGATGTCACCGTATGGTTACTGATCTGAATCTCTTTCTAAGACCTAGCCACAGAAGTGCAAAACCAATGCATGCAGTCTTCTCGGATACGGTAAGAGACAATGAACTACCCCTCCCAATTTGTTTTCATCTTTTTACAAGGAATTTGATGGTCAGACGGACAGACTCCATGCTGCCTATTAGCTTACCAAATACAACCAGCATCTCAGTGTACAGCCAGCCTCTGAGGAACCATGCATAGGCAGAGCCGTGAAATACCAGAGGGAGAGTTTAGCTTTCATCAGCCTAAAACGACGCTCGGAGGCCACCCTCTCCCTCCGGCCGAGGCAGATCTCCGCGCAGGCTGCAGCACGAACTGCGAAGAAGGGAAGCGCCCAAGCCAGAGGCTGCCGGCAGCCGGGCTCAGGGCCGGCCGTGGCCCCGCCCGAGCCGCGC
>VWYK01062111.1:36837-69919 GCA_013399775.1 Semnornis frantzii | reverse complement strand
CGAGGGTCAGCGCGGCGGCCGAGCTCAGCCCCATGGGCCATTGGAGGAGGGCAGAACGGCGAGGCTGCGAGGGGCAGAGGAGCTAAGGCTGAGCAGCACCACCTTCGCGCTCACCGGAGATGCGGCGCACAACCAAGCCATGGTGCACTGGTCCGGACACAACAGCAGCGTGAGTACCGCCCCATGACCCATCCCGGCCCGGCTTGATGGGGAATGAGCCGTGCGTCCACCGGGAGGCGGGTTGGTGCTTCTGCGGTTGAGGGTGCGGGGAGGAGAGGGGCGACCGGCGGGCACCTTCCTTGCTCGTATCACCAGGACGGGGGGGGGACACTGAGTAATGGCCGCAGAAAAAAAGTTTTCCTAGCGAAAGATGAAGGAGAACAGTAGCAGCTTTCTCTCCCCCCGCCCCCGGAGGCAGAGCTGTGATCCCCGGGATAGTGCGGTCGGAGCGACGCCTAAGCGGCCGGGCTGGCCGGAGCCTTGTCCCTCGAGCAGCATAAAACCCCGCTCCCCGCTCCCGTCTGCCCATGTGCTTGAACAGCTGGGTCCCCTTTCCCTCTGTCTCTTCATATGTAATATACAGCTCAGCACGCTTCGCTGCTTCTGTGCCAGGGGATGAATGATGTCCAGCGGTGGCAGAGAAGCCCTCCTGTTCCCCGCTGTGCATACTGGCGACGGGAGAGAACACGTTAATTCATTTCGGGGTGGAACTATCCCCCCACCCCAACACGCTAAGGGACTCTGAAAGGAGGCAGGTAGTGCAAGCACAGTGAAAAGTTTATGAAAAATCGATGGCATCTCATGCCTTCTCCCTGAAGTCAGCAATAATGAGTCACTGAGGTGTCCCTGAAAGTCTGTGGGACTGCGTGTGCGTGTAGGGGGTGTCCCAAAAGCCCACATGCTGTTGTGCCATGATAGTACAGGGCCCTCCCTCGCACCCTGCTTTCCAATGCCCAGCAGATGGCTGTGGGCAGAACTTCAATTTTCTTTTAACTTGGTGTCAGAAATACTATTTCCACTCTGATGTAAAGCCTGAGAACAGGTGTAATTTAAAGGATTCCGGGAAACCTTTATGTCTGGTGACAACGTTTCCATTATTCTGATTATTATAGCCTGTCCTTACCTTGCAAATGGCTCTTTTACTGTTTTGCCAGTATTGGAAATGGACATAAAGCAGTTAACATCATGAAACAGATTGCCTGGATTTTCAGATACGTTCTTCGTGAAACTTACTACTCATTAAAACCCAAATTGTCTGTCTGTCCATGCATCAGCTACAGCTTCATAATGTGCAATTCAATCACCTCTTTATTTTTCTTTAATGCAAGTTGTTTTTTTTTTTTTCTTTATTATTACTTTGGCAATAATTCTGACAGCAACATAGATGTTTCTTTGATTTAACCAATTTTTAAAGGCAGTTGTGTTTGGCAGACATGAGTTCCACTCTCATTAAAGATGAAAGCAAACATTCAAGGGAAAACAGCTGCATGGTATATTTCAGCACTACACTTGTCTTGAGCAGTATTTATTTTTAATATAGCATAGTATGTAATGAAGACAAAACCTATAGGCCTTCTCTTCTCTTACATTTAAGTGCTGAATCAAGGGGTGTTGAGCAAAAGAAGCTAAAATTGCCCTCCCTCCCCTTCTCAGCATAGATTTCCAATAGTTTTGAGTATTTCTACTTAAAGAAGCAGAGAAAACTCATTCCATAGGCATTTGCAGGGGAAGGAAAGGTTCTGTTTTCTAAAGTTTGGGTCAGAAAGTGATTTTCACAAAATTCTCTCACCTTCCTTGTTTTCTTTTGCGGAAATACGCTTTTTATATCTAACTTATCTCCTTTATTCTGCAACGTGAGTGTCTGAGACAGATAATTGGGGACAACATCTTGATTGCTCAGGACTTTCCATTAAGATTTTGCACCTGAAGTATTAAGCACTGGGAGCTTCCAACTCAAAAGCACAGGCAAAAGCAAAAGAGTGGTGTTTATTGCCAGTGTGGTGTTTGTAGGAGGGAAGAGCATGCACATTAATAAATAACTAGTGTTATCTTTTCTTGCTTCTCCTTATATGAGGTTTATCATCTGTGGATTTTTCTCTCTCCCATGTTTTTGAGGTAACATGCTACACTTGGTGATTAATTGGATTTTCTTTAAACAGTGTAGAGGGAAAGTTAAATGCTTGAGCCTGGGTTCCTTTCATTTATTAGCAGAAAAGGCTGAATCCAATGCCTGTTTTATTTCTGCAGTTCAATTTTTACCTAATTCTACTGTTGGAGTGGCTGTGGCACAGCAACATCAAGCCATTTGCCCAAGGTCACTCGAGGAAACTGTGGTTTCTTATGCTAGCCATGTTGGTTCCCAGTCTCTCATCTCAAAGCATATATTTTCTTAGGTCACAGTAGACATAAAGCAGCAGGAAGGTGTATTGAAATGGATGGAAGATATTAACTCATGTGTCATGATTGTGCTAGATGACCTAGGCGAGCAGGTAGGGCATGTCTGCATGCTATTGCTTTCAGGTTACCCAAGCAGTAGAGGGCTACAGCTTGCTTTTACCAATTCATTGTTACTTAGACTTCAAACCCTAAGCTTTTGTCACTTATAATTTACTAACAATAAGATAAATCAAATTTCATGCAGTGAAGCAGTATATTTCAAGTCAGATGTTAGTGGTGGAGAATTCCTAACAACTGGATGGAATTGCAAGGAAGAAGAAAATGTGTTAATAAAAAAAATAATCAGGGTTTTACTGGGACGTGTAGAGCTTTACAGGGAGAGCTTTGCAGATGCTCTACATCCCGTTACCTAAAATGTTAAAAAAACTCCTACTTTTTTAAATTGGGAGCAACTCCCTCTCCATTTCCTGTCCCCCTTTTGTACATCATCCCTCAAATCTCACTTAATAAAAAATAATTCCTCCCAGGCAAAGAACTTTTGTTTTTCTCCATTTGCAGATAGAGAGGTCAGGATTAGGATAGAGGTAAAAGGCTGGTGAGATTGGGGAATTTGGGTTCTCTGCTTTGTCCTGCCCCGAGGCTTTTTCTGTGACCTTAAGAAAGACAATTAACCTTTTTAGATCTCCTCTTCCATGTTAAGTGAGGATAGTACTACTTAGCTACCACAAAGTGGTGGTGTGGAGCAGAATTCATTTCTGCTTTGTACAATACCTGTAGATCTTCAAGTGGAAATTGTTAGAGAAATGCAAAACTATTGTTTTGTGTAGAAATGAGGTTTTTATGTTCTTGGGAAGGGGACTTGGCTTACTTCAGAGGGTTTGGTATTAGAAAAAGGGTTGTGTTTGGGCTTCAAGTATCAATCTGTCCTAGTAGAAGCATTTATTGAGGTCACTGAAGGTCTTGAGGGACCTAGTAGAGATCAGATAAAATGTTTTCTTGCTAAGGCTTTTGTGAAGGAAGGATAATTTTACATGAAAACTGGTATTGTTCCCAGAAGATCTGCAAACCATTCTGTTTTCAAAGCCATTCCTCTCTGATCACATTCTGTACAAATGTCCCACTAGGTGAGTCGTTGTATCCTCTATGCTTGTTTTTCCTCTCTAGAGAGTTATGTTATTGCATGATTCTTTTTTTTCTTGTTCTGCTTACCAGATGCTCTCTGAACTTCCTGTGAAGATGATCTGATCCTTCAGATTGTCTTTTATTCTTTCCTCTCTCCTTGATTTCTGTGATAAGGACCTGCGAAA
The DNA here is from genome assembly GCA_013399775.1 of Semnornis frantzii. Classification (NCBI taxonomy): domain Eukaryota; kingdom Metazoa; phylum Chordata; class Aves; order Piciformes; family Ramphastidae; genus Semnornis; species Semnornis frantzii. The sequence goes on along the minus strand of VWYK01062111.1, from coordinate 66,215 downwards.
ATACGTAGCGGCACGTTTAATGCCATTACAACTGTAAACCTTGCTATCTTGTTTCTTGACAATAGTTTTTTTTTCAAGAGATTTCTACAAGCTACAGTGGATAAAACTCAGATTGGTCTTCTGATATGATCACTAGTGGAATGGTAAATAGAGACTGCTGTCATTAGGTTGCACAGTTGTCACTCTGATGAATGTAGTTGTTTATAGGAAGTACTTAATTCTGACCATGCTTTTTTCATGATGGAAGTACTACAAATTCTGCGGTGTTGTGACTGGATAGTTCAATGTAAGAAGCAAAGATGCACATTTTTAAGCTTCTTTAACCTCTAGAAGACACATTTCCAACCCATTATCTATGGAGAAGCCTAGCCTCGGCTTATGGTTGCCATGCCTCTGCCTTTATAGTAACCACAGGCAACCTTCAGATATGAAGATGAGGAAATGCATTAAAATGTCATGGCAAGAGCAGGAGAGGGCATTTCACAGAATCACATAATGTCAGGGGCTGGAAGGGACCTTGAAAGATCATCCAGTCCAAATTGCCTGCCAGAGTAGGATTACCTATACCAGATCACACAGGAATGCATCCAGGTGGGTTTTGAATATCTCCAGAAGGAGACTCCATAATCCCCCTGGGGAGCCTGTTCCAGTGTTCTGTCAGCCTTACAGTGAAAAAAAAATTTCCTCATGTTTCCATGGAACTTCCTATGCCTCACCACCAATTGCCTTTTGTCCTGCCATTGGAGATCACTGAGAAGAGCCTGACTCCATCCTCTTGGCACTCACCTTTTATGAACATTAATGAGGTCCTCCCTCAGCCTCCTCCTCTCCAAGCCAAAGAGCCCCAGATCTCTCAGTCTCTCCTCATAAGGAAGATGTTTGACTCCCTTAATCATTTTTGTGCTGGTCTCTTTCAAGCAGTTCCTTGAGGTCCTTCTTGAACTGAGGGGCCCAGAACTGGGTGCAATATTTCAGATGTGGCCTCACCAGGGCAGAGTAGAATGTTTGCACCAAGTAGTTTCAAAGTCTTCATACTTAGATCTTTCTTCAGCTTTCACTGAAGATCTGTTCTAGATGGCTGATACTTCGCTGTTCTGCCCACCAGTGACACCTGATGCACACATTCTGCTCACTTGCCTATGGCACGTGTAGTGCTACAGTTTGCTTCAGCCAGGTCAAGTTCCTATATGGTCCTAGGGCTTGGATTTTTCATAATATAGAAAAAAAAATGTCAGCAGTGCATATTTTTATCTCAGTTCAGTGCATCAGATAGACCTTGGGAAGTGTGGTGTGCCTAAATGATGTAGCTGCTGCTTGCTCAGGCTGTACAGTTGCATCGATGCTTATAGCATGATTCTGACTCTGAAATCTGGGTAAGGCAGGGTAAAAGCTGCTGAGAGACTGGACTGGGGCCTTATTTTATCCTGTTATTCAGTCTGTTTAGTCCAGAAGTCCTGTCTGCCTGTGGCTGTCACCTCTAGAGTTAACATGCTTGCAAGATTCCATCCAAGAATGGGAGTAGGAGATGTCTTTGGGACAGGACTCTGGTAAGGAGGAGGATTGTAGTACTATAGCAGCCAATAGTCGCTTGAGGTGGACAAGATGCAGCTGAGCTTACTGGTTGAAGAGGAATTAACATGTGGCATCAGCCACAAAATTATGTCAGATTGGACATCAGGAAGAATTTCATCTTGAGGAAAGCTGTGCAGCAAGGCACGAGGAAGTTTTGGGACTTTACCTTTGGAGATTTCCAGAACTTGTGTAGATGTGATCTGGTGGTAACAACCCTGCTCTGAATGGGCTTCTGTGATTCTTTTCCTTCTGCTGCCATTGGTACTAATGCCTTACCTTGTGCAAGCTCTGAGGGCTGGCAGTGAAAAGCAGGTTGTACAAGTTCTCGCAGTGAAGCCTGTCTCTTCCGGGAATGATTCTTCTGAATGCTGTTGGCAGTGTTCTGGTGTGATCTGCTAATGTACTGGTGGTTTGATGCTGAGGCATTACTCACTCCCATGGCGGATTACAAGCCGGGGAGGCTGATGGGCTTGCTGTGTGCCAGGTAGTTTTTCATTAAGATGCCTAGCAATGCAGTGTGTGATGGGCAGAATGAGATGGGCAATATTTGCAATTCCAAGTACACTGCTGTGCTTGGAAGGGAGGAAGGGGAGAAAATGAATCTTTAGGCAAGCAGTGCTGCATTTAGTTGTCGGCCATTGGTAACTGCTCCAACGGTTCAGTTGGATTTCAGTCTAAAATGTTTACTCCTGGAGTGCAGCGTGGTAACAAAGCATTCATATTAATTGCACTACATTTGGTTGCTACTTTAATTGCTATTCTAGACTGTTTGCTTCACAAAAGGCTTTTAGTTGGGTTTTGGTCTTACTGCTTTCGAAGGTAGGCTGGCTGTGTCATGATGTCTTTATGCATTTTCAGTCCACCGCTGCCTTTAGTAATGAAGCTTGCCAGTAAAGTCCTTCTCCAAGACTTCACCAATCTGTTTTTAATTAATATTTAAATAGAAGATGGGGAAATAAAAATGAAACTCTTGCATGGCGATTACTTTTATGGTTGCATTGGATCAGCAAAGCAGGACAAAAGTGTCTGGAAAATATTTTTCAGGTTATTTCTCTCCAGGTTGATTTGATCGGAAAGTCAGACCAATGTCCACTGGATGGGTCTTGATGTTGCTTGTGGAACCTGTGAAGCTGGCAGATTCCCTGGGCCCTTACCCTGTCTAGCATAGCAAGCCACTAATGTTGCTGGAGCTCAGAGCTCAGGAACAGAACTGCTCCTGTTCTAGGTGCCTGCTAGCAGTTTCCCTTCAGGTTTCAGTACGTGGGCTTTTTTCATGCTCAGGGATGAGGCCTGGGATTTGCGGCTAAGCTGCCACAGTGCTTAAAATGCAAACAGAAACAGCTATGTGAATCTTATATATAACTCATCCAATTAGATGACAAAGTATTTTGAAGATGGATTTGAACAGATAATTAATATTAGGCAGGAGAACTTGTTTCCCAAAAGGGAGGTGGGACGAGACAAATATTTTCTAAAATGGAAGGTTGTGGGAAGATGAAACTTCTTGAGAGTTCCCAAATTTGTAATTGGATTTGTAGTAGAAAGTTTAGAAAAATACTAAAAAAGGTGTTGTGCACAGCCCTTCCCTCTCTCTTGCTTGGCTCTGGGAGATGGGAAGGTGACCCACACTGTAAGCTATGCTGGAGATTGATCTGATGATGTGCTTGGCAGGGCCCAACTGAGATTTGAAACTGAAATAACCCTTAGCTGGAAAATATTGTGTTGTTGAAGCCACACCTTTGCATGCAAGTTTCTTGGTTTGCTTAAACTTCTTGCAGGAATTTAAGTCAAACAAATCCCCAAATCCAAACTTCTTGTCAGTGTCCAGGGTAAACTGCAGCATCTTTGTTAACATTTCATCCAAGGAAAAAGAAGGACACGGCAGTATTTCCTTTCTTGCTTTTTTTTTTTTTTCTGGGGTGTTGTGACCCTGGGAACTGAATAAAGTTTGCTGCCTGTTTGAGGAGTGTGGCTACGTGAGTGTTAAACATGTTTGATAAATAATCTGCTATGGAAATTTTAAGATCAATTCCCAGCCCTTGTGGCCAGAAAAAAAAATGTTGCTGAATAATGAAACCTCTCCTTTTATTCCCCTCTCTCTCAGTCCTGAAGGAGACCCGATTGCTTGTGCACCGAAATGAGCGGCAAAGCCCTCTTACTCAACGAGAATCCCTGACAGCGAAGCTGTCACGATGTTTTCTCCCCTTTGTATTCTGATACGTGACAGAAATGCAGGCCAGGCAGATCTGCAGACTACAGAGCCTCTGTGCCCGAAATGGCATCACTTTTAATTAGCTCCAGCGTGATTCGGGTACCCCGCCCGGGGTTCGAGCTGTGAAAAGGGTGCGGGGTTGCTGGTGTGAAAAGCAGAGCTGGGCGCTAGAGGGAGCGTGGGCATTTGGAAAGGAAGGGAAATACTGCAATAGATGAGGAGGGGAGCTGGGAAATGCGTGCCGAAAAGACATGCCGCTGAAATATTGATGCGGAAACCTGCTCGGAGTCATTGACTCTGTGAAACTCCTGCTGTCTGGGATTCCCTCTGCGAGAGAGGAAAATCGTCTTAGTGTGCGCTCGGCTGTGGTAAAGCATTTCACCCCTCCTTGTGGCTGATACTGTCTCCTATTCGGGTCACTTCTCATTGCTGCCAGGGTTCTTCCTGAAGACGGGAGTCCCAGTGCCGGGGTCTCCTCTGTGCTGCTGTCCCCTCCAGCCTGACTCATGTGCCTGCGAAACTGGTAGCCCAGCAACTGCGAGCAGTGCTGCAGGGTTGGGAGAAGGGATGGTGTTAATCTCTAAGTGCCAGCAAGCAGCAGTCTGAATCCTGGCTGCTGCTGACTGAAGCGGTGTGTATGTTACATCTCTTCAACTGCTGTGCCCTGTCTTGTCTCCAGAACTGGCTCCTGAGGACAGCAGTTGATAGACCCACTTTGCTTATGATCTTCTCCCTGCCCTAGAACAGTTATAGCTGCTAGGTGAGGGCAGGGGACTTGTGCTTTGCTGTTTCTCTCCCTGATGCCTGATCTGTAGAGAATATGCTTGTCTTGACAGGTCCTGCTCTCGAGACCCCACAATATTTTGACACACTCAAGGCTGCTGCAGAAGTCTGAGTGTTTCTGTTTCTATTTCCTTTTCTGTCTTGTGACTGCGGGGGTATAGAAGGGACTGGAATTCATCCTGGCCACTGCACAGTGGGGTGAAAGCATTTCTTCCTGGGAAAAGGGGTTACACCTGCTGGCATGCTTGGGATTTAGAAAATCTAGCGCTGAGCCACAGCAAATCGCTTAGGTCAGTGATGGTCTAAAGGTCTCAGGATCCTAGAAGCAAATGTTTTGGCACAGCTTCAGGCACTCTGCCAGTCTGTAGAATGTAGATACCTTTTCAGGGGGCAGTGATGGTGCTGCTGTGCTCTGGAAATGCATTGAACCCCCTTAGGAGGATTGAGTTGAGTGAGAAGTGGGTGGAGCAAATGGCTTGAGCATAGAGCTCCTGCTGACTTTCAAGACAGAGAGAAAGGTATGGGTTGAGTTCACATATGCTTCCTTGGGGTGCCAGAGGAGAGCAGGATGTGCATGAAGGTTGCCTTCTTGATTTTTGGACTTGCCATTCTGCCCCATGCCTTGGCCTCCCTATCTACAAGGAAGAGTTAATTCACCTGCAAGGCTACTGTTGAGGCTTAAAATGAATGGATGTTTGCAAAAGCTGTTGGGTGGAAGACGATGTATAAAACATGGTTGTCTAGCTCTTGCCAGAAGTGCTACAGGACCTCAGGGGTGCAGGCAGGAAGGAGTGGGAGCTCTAAGTGGTTATCATCCTTTCCCTGCAGTTTGTGCCTGATTGAAAAATCCCCTTCAGCTGTGATTGGTACCATCAGGTGCAGGTAAACAGGGCTGGCTGCCTGCTTATTTGCCACTCTCAGAAGCCTAGGGAGAATTCTTTCACACAGCATAGAGGGGCTGATGACTGGGTGTTTGTGGGTGTTTCTCTGTTCTAGGATTCTAGTCCTTTACTAGCAAACCTTGCCAATTTTGTACTTAAAGGTTGAACAGACATGACCATACTTACAAAGCTCTTACACTGCTGAATTCAGCTGTGTATTTCAAAAGTCACTAAAAAGAAGGTCAGTAGTATTAGTCTTCTTAGCTTTTATTGGATTTTGTTTATTGAGAAACTGAGGCATACAAGAGAGGAGAGGTCTGCTCTGGGTTGTGCTGCTGATCAGAACTAAAATTAGAAGGGGAGTTTTCTAATTCCTGTCCCTTCTTGATATGGCTTCTTAATAGCAAAAGATGTATTTTACTTTATCCAGTCAAGTGCTACGTGTATTTTCTTTGTAGAAGGGATTGCATGAATAAAAGGAAAAATAGGTGGGAAGAGGAGCTAAAAAGGAAAGAACAGGGCTCTCATTAATGACAGAAAAGTGGAATGTACTCAGTTAAAATAATTTCTAGATTGATCCCGGTGAAGCACTGCAAAGTTCTGCCTGAAAGTGATTTAAAAGCATCTTTGTCTGCTGTTCTAATCCTCCTCCTAGCATGGCTTCCCAGATTGAGTTGTTCCAAATCACAACTCCTTTTGAACTGGATGAGAATTGACATGAGGAGCCATGAATTTGGGCTTCCATTGGAAGTACAGAGAAAGGAGAAATACAGGTCACAGCTGTCTGCTGTGGGATTTGGGAGCTGGCTCTGAATTATGTGCCTTGTTTGTAATGGGTTGGTATAATTCATGGTGGTAGTCAAAGCATGGCACGTGTGGGTCTGTATGCCTGCTTGAGCAGTCTCATCGAGGGAGAATGTAGTAGGATGGCTCTTGCTAGTTTTAGGAATTATGAAGATGGCTTTTCCTTCTCTTGTATAACACATAAGCCACATAAGGTCTCTGCCCCACACCAGGTGCAGGTGTGCTGAGAGAGAGCTATGAAATATTCCTTCTGCCCTCTTGGCTGGGACCTTGACTGGGTTTTCCCACATTAGTCTACTGCAAGGTGGAGGGCTGGGGGAGCAGATGAAAGGCTCTTGTTCTGCCACCACAGTGTCTTTCTAGCTTTCTTCGTAGCATTTGACACTATAGTGGGAGTGTGAATGGGGATACAAAAGGTCTGGGGCCTCTCTACTTCTGGACAGGTCTACTGTCTGAACCAGCATGGGACAAAGTTTTGCTTATGTTTTGGTATTTGAAACCTGGTGCAAGATGTGAGACCAGTGAGCCTGCATGTAAAGGGGCATTAGTGACCTTGTTCTCCGGAAGCCTTGCTCACAGCGTGTGGTGGGAGAAGCAGACAGGAAGGAGATCTCTGGAAACCAAATTTGCCATCTGAGCTGAAAACAGGTTTGTCTATGAGACAAGACTGCAAGGTATGTGCTAGCCATACTTCTTGAGTGAAAAGTTACTTTAGAAGAGAGAGGATCTTTAGCCAAGTGTGCTGGAACAACGCCAGGAAAAAGTCTCCTGTAGTTACAGTGTCAGTATCAGGTTATACAGAGTTATAATAGAGGTGGTTGCACTGTCATTGCCCAGAGTTTTCTGGGTAGCTGAGCCTTAAACAGAAGGGCTTTCAGAACAGCATGGGATGTTGGCAGAGCAAGATCTGGCCAGGACACCCCACTGGATTATGACTTCTGCTGAAATGTGCTTTTGAGGCTCTTTTCATTAGGCACCCTGAGCACTGAAGTTACCTGGCCTTTGAGAGCTGCCTGCTCTCCCAAGGATCACAAAACGAGTGAAATGCCTCCTCCTTTTGCTAGGCAACAGAAGTTAGCCAGCACTTACCTGCTTGCCCTTCCAGGACTCTTTGGTCTCTCCGTATTTCATCTCTGTCACGATCCCTCATTCTGCTGTCCATTTGAAGGAGTAAATAGTGGCACATGGTGCACTTGGCTGAGCGTTGCAAATGTGCTGGAGGGCTGCCTCTGGTCGATACATTGATCAGCTGGAGCCTTGCCAGCTGTGGAAAATGGACGCTGGGTGGCTTGTGGTTCAGGCCAGATGTTATTTTGGGATTTGCTTCTTCACTCAGCTGTATTTAGAGGGGTTTGGTATCTCTGTGACCCTTTTTTCCCAGTTGAATTCAAGTTCAAATTGGTCAAGAAATTCCAAAGTCATACCTCTCAGGGTAGCTCACAGGCGGCTTGCAGCATGGTCTGTTGCTTCCAAAGCTGAAACCATTTCTTTTTGAAGGCAACCTTCACCACAGCATCAGCACTAAGGAGGTCTTAATTTACTTAATTAATATTGTTCACTGTTGGGTTTTGCCAGCTTGCCTGGGAACTCTGTTCCTTTAATCAAAAGGCAGCGTGGCATTCTCATTTTACTTGTACTGCATCTCTTTGTTGCAGGCTCAATTCTCCCCTCCTTTTCTTTCAATTAATTTAAGATTATCTTCATTGCTTGTTCCTGCCTCGCTGCTACAAGGTAACAAAGCCTGCCTTTCTGAGTTGCACTGAGGTTTTGTTCTGGTGATTTGGTTTTCTGTATGTGTGAGGTGTTGCTGGCTTGTTTAATTTTTCTATTTTGTTGTTGTTGGGTTTTGTTTATATTCATGCTTCCCGTAGTGCTGTTGAAAACAGGCAATAAACAATAAACTGGACTGGGGAGAAGATGTCCCAGTGAGAACTCTCAGAAAGGAGAAAGAGGCAGGTCCAACTCCAGCACCAAAGAATGAAATCAAATGTTAGATGGTAAAATAAAAGATGGGCTTGTATGAGAATACATTTATGTAAAATGGCCTCATCTGTTTCCCCAAGCACAAAGGTTAACAGTCATGAAAGTGACAGACTAATGGAGGCTGTTCTCAGTCTGAGGCTTTCATGAGCTGCAGAGATTTCTTCATGTGCTCATGTAGGTGTCTCAGCGAGGCAAGAGCTGTTTTGTGGAACATGCCAGAGCACAGGAGTGAGTTGGTGTGTGTGTGAAAGCAGGCAGTGATGCTGTTTGTTTCACAGCTCACCTTGTCTGACCTGTGTGGTGTTACCTATGAAGTTGTAACGTTCATTGCCCTTGGTAACTAGCAGGTTTATCAGTACAAAACTTGCTATACCTGTGTTTATCAGAATGGGCTACAGCTGGGCACCTAAAAGGAGGATAGAAAAGGACAGAGTGGAACTTTGTGGGCTTTTTACTTTTCAAATCCCATTTCAATCCCTGTCTGCTCATTCAAAAATGTGCTTTAGAAATGTAGAAGAGACTGTGCCTATATTTACCTGTGTGTAAGGACCTGATAGTTATGTACCTAGTTCCATAGATATTTAACTAGATAAAATGTAAGTGCCATGTAATCAAAAATGGTCCGGGGCCACAGTCTGATTCTGACAGTCTGATTCTGCTTGCTTTTCATCTGATTTCTCTCTGCACCTACCTGTCATATAGCTCATGTGCAATTTCAGTCAAGGGATTGCAGGTTTCTACCTTCCCCTTCCTTGCTATGACCTTTTGTATGACTTGGAAGTGAAGGGCTTTTTTCTGTGCTTGACATGGTTGGATTTTGGCCACCCTCAATTATACATCAAGTTCCTGGGGTTGAATGTGGTTGTTCATGTGCTGAATTTGGAAAGCTCATGAAGCTTGTGTCCTCCGTGGGTTCACTTCTGCTCTGCTGTCATCTGCAGGAAATGGGAGGGAATGGTAGCAAAGTGGAAAAGAACTGGGAATTACTTGGGGTATGTCCTTGCAACCTTTTCTGTCTGGAGCAAAAAGTGTTTTTCAGAATATGTCTGTGGAGTTGTGAGATTTTGAGAGGTAAGGTGAAAGCTGTGCTTAATAGTAAACATTTGGGAATAATCTTATCCCTACTCCCCCCTGGTCTATTTGCAGCACCTTGCACTACTCTTGTGTCTTTAAAGGATGCTGTATATAATATGGATGGCATAACCTTGGCACTTATTTTTGCCTCCACAAATGGAATTTGATCTCCATGAGGGGGAGGTGACATGGACATGCCCTACCAGCCTGTTCTTACAGACCAACTGGTGATCAGTTATGATGGGGACGTTGTGACCTTTTCTGTTACTGCTGTCTTTTGGACGCTGGCCTGCCCTAGTCTCTGTGGTGGCACTTTGGTCAGTTTTTGCTCACTTTCTCCCTACTGAATGTGGAGCCAGAAGAGGTTTTGCTCCTGCATGGTGGTCCCTTGTGGTGAATTTGTGCTGACAGACAGTGCTGGCTAGAGGGAAGCTGGTAGCTATTTCAGGTTCATTCTTTATTTACATGCTCTCCCTCCAGAGAGAGGCTTGTGCTTGAGTTGTACTGACGAGAATGAACCTCATGGAAGGAATTAGCAACAGAAGCTTTTTTTTTTTAAAAAAAGGTCCCCTGAGCAAGGCATGCACTTGAGCAAGGCTGGGAACTTAAGCAGTATTTTGACACTGTGCTGCTTTGTGGCTAAGTCTAACCCCCACTGGGAGAGAAGGGAGGAAAGCAATTATTTGGAGCTAGTGTGCAAGTGTCTGGTTAGATTCATGTTAGATGTGCCACAGCTGACTGATATTTGGAGTTGTGTCAGACAAGAACCGGGCAGAGGAATGTTGTCAGGAGGCTTTTCTCCTACTTACTTAGGTTGATAGAGTTGAATGGGTCATTCTCATCTGCCAGGGTGCATGAATTGCTGTCACGCCAGCTAAAACTTTAGACCGCCGATTAAATGATCTGTCCTGCCATTAGCTGAGAGGAGATGAAGGGTGTTGGTAAATACACACTGCCCTTTCAAGGGGTGGCGTTCCACTGAAAATATTAATGGTCCAAAATCTACTTTAGTTTATAGCAATTTAATGCTGGTGTTGCTGCAATAGGGGTTGATTTATTCTTGTGTGAATAGGATCCTAATAGGAGCATTTCTTAGTTTTGCCCATGTGGGTCTTTATTGTATCTTCTTGGGTTTGTAGCATTAAAAAAAAAAAAACAAAAACCAAAACCAAACTTCTTCTACATTATTCTTGGGCTTTTTGTTTGTTTGTTTTTTGTTTTGTTGTTGTTGTATGTTTCTTTGTTTGTTTGTTTTTCTGTTGTCCTGAGCTTAGGACAGTGGAAATGAGTTGGATGAATTTTGGGGAAACATGATTAAGTTCTGCATCTTGAGGGAGGAAGGTTGAGGTATTTCCACAGTATGGGCAAATCCCTCTCTTCCTGTCTTGCATTGGTGGAAAACTTGGATGATCAAGTGCAGATTTGCTGAAATGCACTAGCAGTGCACTATGTCACCAGAATTAGCAATGCAGGCATCAATGTTCATTCGCTGCCAGTGGTTCGGACATTTTGGAGTGAGAATTGCTGAACTGGACTTGCCAAGTCTCTGTTGCCTTGGAATATTTCTAATCAGAAATGTGATGTGCATATATATTCTAAATGCTGATGTGCTGGTTCTGGGAAGAGACCAGTGTCCATTCCTAGTGCTCACAGTATCTCTCTAAGTCTTTCAGGCAAGTGTGAGCTCTCAGTTCACCGCTTTGCAAAGTATCTTCACTGCTTATGAGGGGCTGGTGTTTTCAGAGGTTGCAACCCCTTTCCTGAGTGGAAGTTGGAGGGAAGGAGCAGTTGATAATAAACTAGCACAACAGACTTTAAAAAAATGTTCTGTGCTGTACTCTTGATCCGAGATTGCAGTTTTTTTCTGCACTTGATGGAGAAACAGCTGCTATGAGGAACTTATTTGGTTTTTGTTTTTTTTATTTTGCTTTACACAGACTTGGCCAGAGAGCCAAGTAATACCCTTGCCAGACTAAAAATGTTGTTCTGGATCCTCACATTTCTGCTCGGAGTAACTCGTCACTGGAACCCTTTGGTCTCTGTTTTGCTCTAATGAAACTGCTGTGTTTGTGTAAATCCTTGGTGTTGTGAGAAAAGCTTGCCTTGATAAGGACCCTAGTCTGATGAAGGCATGGCTTCTGTCAGAGCAGCATGTTTTATTTCAAGGGCTTATTTTTCATCTTCCTGATGGTGGAGTAGGGCCACAGTAATACCTTCAAAGGCAGTGGCCTACACTGGTGGAATGCCAGTAAGATGAGAATCAGACCTGTGTGTCTTCCTCTTCTGTGGCTGCTGACAGGCTTGGACAGGATGGAAGTTGAAAGTCTCTTCGATCTGCATGGCTGTGCTTCAACCTGTGTTTTGTAAGAGACAGCAACCAGAAAAGCATTAATGCAAGATACATTAGGAAGTGTCACAAGCAGTTGAGCTGTGTGGTGAGGCAGAGGGATGTCTCTTGAAGGAGTTGAGCAATCCAGGAACAGAATTATTTCCAAGTAGCTTTAAATGATGATGAAGGGTTCAACTACAAAGCAGTGTCCAAACAGCATGTCAAAAAAATAAGAGGCTTCTTTACTGCCTTTCTGGAGGTGATCCTTGCTTGTTGCATGACATGTTCTCTTTTTGCTTTACTTATGTCTGTGCTCTGAATGACTTTTCCAGGCTCCCACGTTGTCAGTGACCACCTCTAGCCATGCTAAGTCGGACCTTCACTGGTCCTTGCTTTATGTTCCCTGCTAACTCAAGTACTACTGGCCTGAGGAGTGCAGCCAGTGCTTTATAGCATCTTGATAAAAACCTAGAGAAATCATTGGGGCTTTGGCTCAGGAGTTAAGGCTCCTTAGCTCTTGAGGCTGAATGACTTAAAGCACAAATAGACAGTGCAGTAAAGGTGGTGTATTTATTAGAGCAGGTTCCCATTAACTCTTCTCCTTGACAGGTTAAATGTCTCTAGCTGTTCCCGTCCGTTGTCATACAAGGTGTGACTCAAAGCCAGTGAGTTCTTTGCATTTCTATTGAGTTTAATGGGTGTTGGACATGTGCCCAGAAACATAAGATGCTGGATGAGACTAAAAGTCCATCCATTCCCAATGTCACATATCTGACATTGCTCAGCAGCGCAGCTGTGTCTGGCACCAGATTTTATCTGGCATATCTAGCATCTATCTGGAATCAACTATTTGTAGTACACACAATGCTGCAAGTAACTTACTGCTCAGCTTGGTGCTTTTGGGTGTGCGTGTGAGGGGTTGACAGAAGGGAAATAATTAGGCATGATCTCTAACCCCTGTGTTCAACCCGAGAAGTCTCTCCAGATTCAGACTTGGACTAAGCATAGACTCTTCTTCTTATTTAAAAGTCCAAACCAAGAGAAGACCAACACAACCAACCAGCCTAATAAAACCTTGCTAATTTGTAGGGTATTGTTTAAAGGATTTTTTTTCTTTGAAGAAGCTGAGATTTTTATTTTAAAAGATTAAAGTGAAACATTTATAATGGCATGAAAGCAAATTCAGCACAATTTACGAGATACAGTATCTGCTGTTCTTATTAAGTTGCTGTTTTACTGTAAAATGTCATGTTTAAAGGTACTACCCCTCTGATTTTCTGTGCTATGCTGTATCTTGGTGTAAGATCAGTGAAAAGAAGGTCTTGGTGTTTATGTGCTCTTGTTATAAGAAAGCAGTAAGCTCCGTGGGTAAAGACAGATTGTGTCTGATGCAGGTACTGCTAGTAAGGTTGAGTTGGTTTGGTTTAATTACAGGAATTACCTTGCTCATATTAGCTTGTCTGTCAGCAGGATGGATGCTTATATACTGTACTGAGAGAGAGAGGATTGGTTTTGTTCTGTGTGGTTTGTGTGAGAGTTTCTTCTTTTTTTTTTTTTTAATTTTCAATTTAAAAATATAAAAAAAAAAACCCAAACACACAAACTTTTCAGTTTGATGTGATGTTTTGTTTCCTTGTTTGTTTGTGATTTTAAAAAAAAATAATAAAAACTTTTAAAAGTACAATAGAGGGTGATAAAAAGTAAAACCTAACTTTCTCTTTGTGCTGGGTAGAAACTCCTCGTTTTGTGGCTGGTTGGGGTGGAAGGTGTTGGTATGTTTTGGGAGTGTCCTCATTGCACTTCAGATCTAAATGACATGGTCCCATTGCTGAGATGAAAGAAAATATTTGGCAAATACTTTAACTTTGTTTAAAGACCTGGGGTTTTTTGTTTGGTTGGTTTTTGTTTGTTGCTCTTACCCCCCAGAGTTAAGTCACAACTGAAATAGAGTTGTGAATGGCTTTGGAGGTGATGGAGTCGAGGTTACATATGTGTTACTATGCATGATGGAGAAAAATGTATGGGCTTATCCTGTAGCCTTTGCATCAGCTGCTGACAAGTTGCATTCTCTGTGCCACCTGTGAGAGGAAACTGACCTCTGTTGCAGTGGCCTCTGAGATGGACTGCTGAAGAGCACAGGCTAAGCACTGTTACCTACAGCTCTTGGCAGCTGAGGTTTTGGGCTAAGATGCTTTTGCTTTCTTCTTCCCGCAGAATCAGGCACTGACGTTGTGGCATTGTTCAAGCCACTGTGATAGATGTGAGCCATTCTACTGTGTTTTTCTAATATCAATTTTCCTGGGTTGCATAAACAGCATAACAAAGTTGTGAGACTTGTGGCCTATTGAGGTTGTGATCCCATTGGTCTGCAGGTGGTTGTAGTCTAAGAACTCCTACGTGGATATTCCAGCTGAATTCAATTTATGCTTTGCTTTTTGAAACATAATTTCATTTTGAAATGTGGAAAAATATATGGAGCTGGAAATCTGTCCTGGTGCTGCGAGGAGAGTCCTAGTCTGATTATTTAAAATGAATTAGTTCTGATGAAATATTTAGCCTTTAAACAACACATTTAATACAGTGAATTGTGCTTTATTTATTAATGGCTGTTGCAATGAGATTTGGAGAGTTCTACTGGAACGCCCTGTTGTGATATTGCAACATATAGTAATGACTGTAATATTTTGTTGAATTATTAATATCCACTGTGCCCACAGAGCTACATAAGTGTCAGTTTCAAAATTGGTTTTATCTGAAGAGTGATATGGGGACATTATTTTGCCTTTCTGGATAGTTTTTCAAACTTCCCCCTGCCCTGTGTTTTATTTAAAGGGATAAAATGAAAGCAGGAAGAACAGTCAGGTGTTGCCACCCCTTAACTTGACTCTCTTCTCCTTATTGAAACACACCCAGAAAATGTGATGAAGATTATTTCTCCCTGCTGGAGCCAGGTCTTTTTGCAAAGAGAAGTTCTTGTAGAGGAAAGACTGCAGTTAGAGGGAAAGGTGTGTGGGAAAGCCAGGCACAGGGCTAAGGCCCCTGCTGCTTTAGCAAAACACCCTTGTCTTACAGCTACCATCTGGCATACTTGTACACTCCATCCATCCCTTGGTGGTTACTGTCAAAGAAAGACAAGCAGAGCACTTTTAATCTCTGTGGACCAGATTGTCTTCCACTAGGACAGATGCTAATCTGTTAAAGGATTGGCTTCCAGCCAGTGACTGTTCTCTGTTCAATTCGTGGCTGTGGCCATGTGAACGAGGCAAATTCCCCTGTGGGACCCCAGGACCCACCTCAGGAAGGTGCTGCTTGCTTATTTTATTTCATGTGGTGCTCAGGCTGGGTGTTGACTGGCCCATATGTGGCCTGTTGTGGGAGTGTGATGACATTGCTCTTAATGTCATGCCAACAGACAAATCCAGGCCTGGTTTAAGATTGGGGGTGGTCCAAGGTTGTTCCCTTTTGGCACTTTATCTTTAAGAGAAAGTTTAGTCAGGTGGGGGCAGACTTTGATGTGCCAAGTGGTTTCTGGACCAACAAATCTTTCCTGTCCTATTTTATTTTTCTAATACAGGCATAGCAAATGAAGAGCAAAAGTGATATGAGGGTAAGCATCTCTTCATTTCAGCAGTTAAGATTATAGTTTTGTTTCCTTCAATTAGAGTAGATTTTGTTTGAGGTCTCCCTGGACTTTACTTGGGGCCTGTAGTA
This sequence comes from Semnornis frantzii, assembly GCA_013399775.1. Lineage (NCBI taxonomy): Eukaryota > Metazoa > Chordata > Aves > Piciformes > Ramphastidae > Semnornis > Semnornis frantzii. Next base: position 50,866 of record VWYK01062111.1, on the reverse strand, counting down.
CCAGTACAGGATGGTGAAGATGTGGGAATATACCAAGGTTTTCCTTATCCACATCAAACTAGTGCTCTGGAAACACGCAGTTAAACCACTTGTTCAGTTCCCCTTTGCTCTCTGGTGTGGCTTGCCAAGCAACTGGGAAAAGTTTGCAAGGCATACGTGTTAACTACTGGCCACCAGTGTGTTTTCCTTGTGTTCCCAGTATCTTTCAAGTTTATTTAAGTCTCCAGTTGAAGCTGTCTATCCAAAGGAAGTCTTACTGGATATTTGGGTGTATTCTGTGGCACTTTGGAAGATATAATTCATGAGTTAAACCTGGAGATGTTGTATTTGGTCTGGCTGGGAGGGAGTTAATATTTCCTACAGCAGCCCTTGTAGTGCTGTGTTGTGTGCTGGTAGCTAGAAAGGTGTTGGTAACACATTGATGGTTGCTTTTGGCACTGCTGAGCAGTGTTGCACAGCATCAAGGCTGCCTCAGAACTGCATATTTTATAATTCTTGCCTCGTGAATTCCCACAACCGATTCACTCCCTCTGGCCTGGCAAAGGGTAGTAGGCTGGGATTGGGCAAGAGATTGGGAGTGGATATAACCCAAAGAGCTGACCCAAGCTGACCAAAAGGACATTCCTTATCCTACATTGTGCTCAGCAATAAAGGTTAAGAGAAATGAGGAGATGGAGAGGACATTTGTTATTGTTGGTCTTCTGAAGTGACCGCTAAGCATACTGAGGCCCTGTTTTTTGGGAAGTAGCTGGACGCTGCATGCTGATGGGAAGCAGAGAAGTTTTGCTTCCACATGTGACCCTTGCTTTTCTTTATTAAACTGTCTTTATTTGACCCATGAGGTGTTTTTTCTTTCCATCTTATGGTATTGTTTAGCCTGGAGAAGAGGAGGAAAACCTCATTGTTTTCTACAACTACCTAAAAGGAGGTTGAAGTAAGGTGAGGGTCAGTCTCTTCTCTCCTTCAGGTGATAGAAGTAGAGTGAGGGTCAGTCTCTTCCCCTCTCCTTTGGGTGATAGGAGGAGAGGAAACAGCCTCAAATTGTATCAGAGGATGTTTAGAGTAGGTATTAGGAAAAAAAAAAACTTTACTGAAAGAGTAAGACACTGGAATAGACTGCAAAGGAAGGTGGTGGAGTCACTGTCCCTGTAGGTATTCAAAAAACATGTAGAGATGACACTGTGGGATATGGGTGCCAAAACTGGATGCCTGTGATGCTTTAGTGACTCTGGTGGTGTTAAGTCAGCAGTTGGACTCAATGATCTTAGAGGTCTTTTCCCCAGCTGAAACAGTTCTGTGATTATTTTCTTCCTCCTGACCTGCTGTGGAGGAAAGTGGCGGAGCGGCTAGGTGGGCATCAGCTTGCCAACCAAGGGCAACCCACCACAGATGTACAGAGTACACATACAGTCCCTATTTGATAATAAACTAGAAACTCTTTGAGAAGGAGATTCAAGCAAGACGATGATGAAGTGCTGTTAGCATTCTGGGCTTTATGGAGTACATATCTTGAGCATAAACTCCTAGCTGTATGTCTTAGAGTAGAAATCTTTTAGGTGATTCAGCAGGTTGCAGTAGGCATGTCCGAAGGTTACCTGGATCAGGATGACCAACTTTTGGCACCTGAACTTAAGAATGCTTGAATTTTTGTTCAGAAGCTAAAGAATATGGGTTGCAGAGAATTTGTGGGAGGGAGAGCTCTAGACTTCACCTGGAGACAAGCAATTGCATTGCTTTTTGCAAGCCCCATCATGGGATGACTTTGGGCTTTGTATGCAGCTCTCGGAACTAGTGAAGTCAAGAGAGTAATTCTGAGGAGGATCAGGCAAAACCAAAGGGAGCAAGGGTAAAATAAACTCAACATTACATACAAGTCCCGGGAAAAGATTGTTAAAAACTTTTCCTTTTTTTGGTATTTTCTTTCATCTTATATTTGATAATGCTGCTCCTACTCTTTGTCTTCTAGAGAGCATACTTGAGTCTCTCAGCAGAGCTATGTTTATGAAAGCTGAAGAACTAGTCTTAAAATAGCATCTAACATTAAACTGTCAAAAAATGTATTAAGTGGTAGTAATACTAAAATGAATAAATATACCACCTTAACCTTGTTAGGAGGAGCATTAGTTTCCATGTTCTTTTTTTTCAGACAACCCTTTATTTGTAGGTAATCTACTGGAAAAGATGGAATTAGTGCAGTCTGATTTCTAAAATCCTGCTGACAGGTTTCCCCATGTTCATCCCTGGGGGAGTATGAAGCAATAATCTAAAGGCAAAGTCTAGAAAAGACTTTTGTTGCTGAAGGATGGAGTTGTTCATTCTTGGACCATTTAATTACTTTCTGTACCAGAGAGTTTTGTTCTGTGCTCGCTGTGATCTGTGGGGTTGCAGTTTGGCTTTAAAAAGGAACTTTTGGAAGACATCAATAAAAGACAGAGTCAAGCACAAGACTGAACAGCAGCAACCTGAGCTCTATTTTCATTGCTTATGAGATGATCAGGAGCACAGTACGACAGATCAGTGGCAACCACTTGTTGACTCATGCACTGCAGGTAGGTCTTGAGAGCAGGATGAAGATGAACAATTTCATGCTCTGACACCTAAGAATGCTTATAGCCTGTGGTGGTTCCTAAGAGATGGTTTGTTTTGTTTTCAGTTCAAGAAAAGAGTCTCCGGAGAAGGCTTGTGGATTCAAGGCTACTTCTAGTCTAGACAACAGGGTACACTAGCTTGCTTACAGAGCGGGGGCTTGCTCGGATATGGAGAAGATGAATGTAATGTGGAGGCTTAGCAGAGAGATTAAAATGGGACTCCTGTGAGAGATGTTTTAGAGTGCATAAGTGTCGCGGAAGTTATCTCTCTTTATCTTCAAGAGTCCAAGTACCCAGGGTCCAAATCCATGCCTTTGCCTCCTTTGACACTCTTGACCAAGATGCGTTTTTCCCTCTGTTAGCTCTTCCATAAGTCATTGACCTCTCAGACATACTTGAGCCATGTACTGTCCTTCAGTGTGCTGAACACCACAATCTGCAGTTTTGGTCACCAACTTTGCTTTGCAGTTACCACGCTGGTCTGGATGTGGTTACCCTTGTTTATATAATCTATTTGATAGCAGTCTGTGGTGCAGAGGGCCTTCTGGCAACTGAGATATTGCTCATGGCAGAGATGGAGTGCCCAAGTGACTGCTTTTTAGTTGGGAGGTTGGTTCTTGTCTGTTCTTGAGTATCCTGGACAAAGGGGAAAAAGAGACAAAATGAATGGAAATAGACATAAATGAAACTTACCCTTGTTATAGCACTGAAGAAAATCTGCTGGGAGAAATTTAATGAAATGCTACAAGGGCAAGTGTGAGTATATTAGAAGGGGAGTGGTTAGTAGGGTTGAGAGAGATTCTTGTCCCCCTCTACTCTGCCCTGGTGAGGCCACATCCGGAATATTTTGTCCAGTTCTGGGCCTCTCAGTTCAAGAAAGAGTCCAACAGAGAACCACGAAGATGATTAAGATGATCTGCAATATGTGACTAAGCATTCTTAAGGGTAGTGTGAACAGCAGTGTGTTGATAGAAAGACCCTGCTGCTCCAAACATCTTGGAATTGTTTGTGGGGTCTCTCTGCTCTCAGCTGGAGGAACTAAATCTTTTCCAAACTCAGAAGGGTGGTGTCTGTAACCGGCGCTATGTGTTTCTGTGGATGGCAGAGGTGCAGACATACTGCTGTCTGCAGTGTATTGGAGTGGTCCAGAGAGGAGCATATTTTGGAAGAGAGTTTGAATTTCAGTTCGTGATTGTCTTTTGAGTCCACTCCGTATCCATACAACGGTGCAGGAGGAGTGGGGTCTGTGATCTCCCCAGCAATGCAAGTATAAATAGGTGGACTTTGCAAAGTAGGGTCTCCTGAGCCTGCCATTTGCATCCAATAGTTCCTGTCCATCCACACATCCTCTTTATTCTAGGCCTTTCTCTGTGTGCGGTATTGTCTGTAGCAATAGCCTGGGGAGCTGATGGTGAGGGAAAATGACAAGCTTTTCTCCACAGACAGCTTTTAGCTCCCCCAGAGCTTTGGCTGCCTGATTAGCTGATCAGCCCCGAAGCAGCATCTAGGGAAGAATTGGTGCTCTCAGCTGGGCTCCCTGGCTGCTGATGAGAGGGTGCCCTGAGTCCCTGGGGAATTTGAATGAGAAGGTAGAATGCTGCAAAGGTGAGAGGAGGTAGGTTCATTAGAGGGCTAGATGATGATTCAGTTGGCTTTCAACAGTCCTACTTCAGAACCATGTGTAGAGAAGGAAGGCACCAGAGGGGCTAGAGCTAACTTCAAATTCCTTTGGGTGTTTAACCCAGAAAAAAAAAAAACAAAAACACCCAAACCCAAAAACCAATGGGAAGACAAAATGCTTTCCTACCTATACTAATGATCTCTGACAATTATGTGCCATCTGCTGGTGAGACAGAGGGATATGTAATGAGTGAAGGGGAGGGAGAAGAGACCATTGTATTAGTAGTGGCTGGGTGGTGGTTCACGGAGGTGAAAAGAGGATGGGAGTAGGGAGGCCAAGTGACAGTGAGGTCTGAGTCTGGTAAGTCTACAGAAGGTGGTGCCCAGATCAAGACTTGCTGACCATAGGCAATCTGGTAGGACTGTTTGGTCAGTTTTGCTATCCTTAGGCCATCTTGAGACACTATCTTTCCCAGAGTTTTCATATTTGAGGGAGAAATGTGACCTACCTGTGGTCAGCATGGCTAAATGTTCCTTTACAGTGAACCCATTGTCCTCTAAGCTCGCCAAGTGCCAGGCTCCCCAGTGGGGATCCAGAGTACAGAACCTCTTTCACTACAAATTAATATGGAAGAAATCTTGAAGCTCATGGCCCTGTTTAACCTCAGAGATGTTTCTCTGATGGTAACAAACATGCCACAGTGACTGCACAGGGAGACTAGGTGGATATTTGGATTTATCTCGTTGGCACTGCAGAGTGTAATAATCTGTTGTGAGGAAGGAAACAACTTCAGCTCAATGAGACAGAACTTCGTAGCAAATGAACTTTCACTTCTGTGCAGGGGTTGTCAGAGAACTGAAGACAATAAATATATTAATTAATAAGATAGAGGTTTTATATAGCTTATCTGGACTATAAATAGAGGTCCCTAAGTAAATGGTGTGCTGAGTGAACACACCATCCTTGATCTCTAACTGCTCCAGGTAGCAAACTCTTCCCTCTTGCTCGTTTGCATGCTTGTTGCTTATGTTTTGCCACTAGACATTGGCAGCCTGCTTCCGCTTGCTAGAAGACAGATTTTGCTTATCACTGCAAGAGACTGTGATGCAACTGTGACCACCCAACATTTGGGCTGAAGCCTTGCTTCCTGAGAAAATAAGAGGCTTGACTCATCTTTCTTTAGCTTTCACTTTCCCTGTAGTTTTAGGCTGTGAAATGCACTTATGTGGTGATTGTCTCAGCCAAAACATTACCCTTCTCTGACTTCCAGATGATGTCTTGTTTGTTTTACAGGTTTATATGCATGTTACATGTGATGGAATGAAGAGATTATTGCTGGCTGGATTTCCTTACTTAGACTACAAGGGTATGAATACAGAGAGAAAACAGCCTGCTTGCAGGCATGGATTGTTTAGGAAGACAGAGAAGGACCAGCCCCTCTTAGTGTTGCCGTCTGAGTCTGATCTGAAACAGGTGCTGTGGGATGGCTCTGTCCGTGTGCAGTTCCTTTAATCTGTGTAGCAAGCCTCAAATGCAGAATATGAAAAAGGTGAATGAAGTGTGACTCCTGCTACATCTGCCCTGTTGAGCTGTTCCCCTCTAAGTTAAGCATCCCCTTTCAGTGCTGTTGTCCTGTTATGACTTAAATGTGGAGTGCAGTCTGTAAAGAGTTTGAACCGAAGCCTACTCTGATTTGACTCAGGCTAGAGAACACTTTGGAGAGCTTGAATTTCTTCAGGGGAAGTCTAATGTTGATCTTTGATCTGACTAAGGCTCAGGGGAGAGGAGAATGATTACAAAATTACTGTTGATGCGTTTTTCAGTGTAATCAGTTCTACCAGAAAACGGAAAATTTCTTGAAAGGTTTCAGTTTTAATCAAAGGATTTTATGATGGAGTATGCTATGGTGTTTGTTTTTTTTTTTTAAGGTAATTACTTTGATTTTGGCTGTTCAGTGCTGGAAAAAAAGTTTTAAGTATTTTGAGCAATTTGAAACATTGTATGATAAATGTTTACAGAAATGAGGAAAATGTTGGAGTGTTAAATGGGAGCATATATACTTTCCCATCAGCTTCAGTCATAGATAAATCTGTCCACATATATAATCTGAGTTAGGAAGTTTAAATATCAAATATCATGTGCTGGCTGTTTATATTGAACTGTCTACTATCAATCTATAGAGTCAACCTTTTAAATGTCAGAGGTTTAAATATGATGTGTTGACAGGAAGCTGAGATTTGCTCTGAGTGCTTGTATGCAGACCAGGGTGCTATGTTACTCCATGTGGCACTCATGGCCTGGCTCTTGCTAGCAGCATCCCTTAAGTTATTTGAGCTGTCAGCCTTGCATGAGTTTGGTTTCACATCTGTGAGGTTTTTGGTGTGTGTGTTGGTTGGTTTCTTTCTTTTTGTTTCCTTTGCTTTTAAAACTTTTATTTTATTTTAAAGATACACTTTTTACAGCCACTGGCTAACAAGCGTTATCCAGTCCATCCTCATTTCCTTATCCGTCTTGAGTTTAGGGAGTGAGACAGATGCTCTTTATGCCTTGCCAGAGGAGTAAAGGAAATGCTCCACACAGGATTGGAAAGAATTAGAAATTTTAATGGAAGCACTACTTGCAACTAGATAACAGTATAAAAGCACATAAAACATCCAAATTCATAGTCTGCCTCGGCCATCGTTCCCCAAAAACCTCCTTAGGCCAAAGTTTTTCATCCATAGTCCGCCTTGGCCGCAGTTCTCCAAAAATCCCTCCTTAGTTAGGCCAAAACTTCCAAAGCAGCCCAAACCCCCAGGGCACAAATACCTCCCCACCTGCACTGTGCCTCTCTAACCCCCCATACCCGAGTGACTCAACTACCAGTTGTGCTTACCAACCCCGGGGCAGACCAGGCTGCCCCAGCCCCAACTGGTAGCATTGCCAAGGCTGACCCAGGTCTCACTGCCCCGCACCAAACGCAAGGTAAAGCTCCGTTGATCCTCCCAGGAGCAGAACGGGAGGACAAAGGGGAAGAACAGACAGAAATGTCCATTTTTTATGGAGATACAGGGCTTATGGAAATTAAAATACAGAAGATTACACTTTCTGTGCCACTTCCTGGACCTATCTAGCCTCCAGTGACCTGTACTCTATGGTTCAAGACATCTCAGTGCCTTAAAGTCGTGACACTCAGGCTAGGAGACAGACATCCCCACAGAATGTGAATGCTTTGTGCCCTGAGGACAGCAGTGCCTGCCCTGCAAAGTGTGATCAGGGGTTGTGCTAGTACAGAGGGTGTCACTGTAGCCCATGGACGCACACCACTTGAGCCTGGTGAGATGCTTGAAAATGGTCCTGCTGAAATAAACAGCTTTACTGGCGGGCTGCTAAAGACCTCTGAGGGGCTTGAGAGAGCAGCCTGATGATCAGTGAGCTGGCATCTGGCATTAGGATTTGGTGCCATCTACTTGGTGTTTTCAGACTTCTTGTTACCATAGATGTCAGGGGCTCCTCACCAGGACTGAGTCTTTTGGGAATATTTTCCATACATTAAAGACTGCTGTGAGGCTGAGAGTTTATGATGGATCAGGTGTGCTTGAGTCTGGCAATGAAACCTGAGGCACTGAAAGTGCAAACTGAAAGCTTTATAGTGAAAGGAGAAAATAATGCAGTAAAATTGTTTACCAGATTTTCTGGTTATTGTCAGTATTACTGTTTGCCATGTCAGTAGTTCAAAACTTCCTAACATCCTGGCTTCTATTAGAAATGCTGTGGTCAGCAGGGGTAGGCAGGTGATTGTCTCCTTGTGGTGAGGCCACACCTTGAGTATTGTGTTCAGTTTTGGGCACCTGATTACAAGAAGAATGTGGAGGTGCTGGAGAGAAGAGTGCAGAGGAGGGCAACAAAGCTCTTGCTAAGGAGCTGGGGCTGTTTAGTTGGGAAAAGAGGAGGCTGAGGAGAGACCTCATTGCTCTCTACAACTACCTGAAAGGACATTGTGGAAAGGTTGGTGCTGGTCTCTTCGCACAGGTAAATAGTGACAGAACAAGAGGGAATGGCCTCAAGCTGTGATTGGGTAGGTTTAGACTGGACATTAGGAAGAAACTTTCCCAGCAAGAGTGGTCAGATACTGAATGGGCTACCCAGGCAGTTGGTTGAGTTGCCAAGCCTGGATTTAAAAGTCATTTGGATGTGGGGCTTGGGGCTATGGTTTAGGGTGCACCTTGTAGAGCAGAGTTATCAGTTGGACTTGGTGATCCTGAGGGTCTTTTGCGGCCTGAATTTTTCTGCGATTCTGTGAACTTTGGATGCAGGCCTCTCTGCTTCACTCTCTATGTGACTGATCTCTGCACAAAGAGCCTTCAGTTCAAACTCAGCATCCTGGGAGTGAGAAGAGATCCCCTGGCCTGGAACACACCAGCTCTTCCCAGTGGTCTACAAGACACCGTGTCCTGAGTACTGGAAGCAGAGCTGCCACTCAGGTATTACTCAGTGTGTCGTGGGCTGTGCACTGGAGGAGTCAAACTGCTCTTCTCTGAGTCTCTATGTTTAAGAACACACTGATTAGGAGAAAGTAAAAATAGCAATGTAGGAGGATTCACACTGAAAGACTGCCATAAGCAGGCAGGAGAAAATAGAAACCTCGCTTATTATCTACATATATACACACAGACACATGCACACACACACACACTCCTCAGTAGGAAACTCTGCAGAGAGTTAGAAATGCAGCAACCTCTTGTAATGTGAAAGCAGCTACTTGGATTATCCATGAAATGTGTTTTATGACTTCAGCCATCAGCTCCAACTGTGTGGTGCTGTCTTCAGACTTTTTTCCACATCTTCCTGCTCTGTGCTTTTTCCCACTCCTAAAATTTTTGCCTCAGGAGATTGTGTTCCAAGAAGTTCTTCCTTGTATAGTCTTGGAAGCAGATTGTGCAAGTTGCATGCCTTGTGCCACCCCAATCCTGGTCTACGTGCATGTATTGTGTACTTGGGAAGTGTGATGGCTTTTTCATACAGCACTGAATGATGTCATGGGGCAGAAAAAAAAAAAAAAAATCAAGATGTGTGTTCCTGAGGATGGGATGTCCCTGGGCTCCTAAAGACCTCAGTGCACTTCAGATTTTTAAGATCAACATCTGAAATACAGATGTCATAAATTTTATGGTGATGACCCTGCTTGTCATCTTGGGCTGAATCAATCTCTGCATGGATCTCTAGCAATTGCTAATCCAGGCACAGGGGAGCAAATGTAAAGTATGGAACTACTTGGGCTGGCAGAGATGGTGTGCTGCAAAGCATGGTCCTCTACACATGCCCACCTCCATTCTCTAATCCCTCAACTCTGTTGTTTCCAGTATCAGCTGATTTTTAACGTGAAACAAATACACTCCCTTGGCATAGTTTGATCCCTGGACTCTGACTCTTCATGGGAACTCCTGGGTATTTAAAAAGATTCTCTTAGTGTAGGTATTCATGAACTTGTCTGTCCAGGGAGGTGATTAGAGAGAAGCACTTAAAGAGTTAACTGTATTCTAGGCAGTAGTGCCGATTCTCTGTATCTCCTTCAAGCCTTTAATTCCATAGCAACCACATGTGCATGTCTGCCTCTTCCCCATCTCTCATTGCAACCTGATTGAAGTGTGCCAAAGACAGGATGTTATTAAGTGATGAATTTTGTAGAGTCAATTCTTCTCGTGTATTCCTGCGACCCATCTGCCCTCTTGTGATTAGAGCTGACCCTAAAATAATTCAAATTCAGTATTTCTGGGGATGTTTCCCCCTTCTCCCCCCGATTGCTCTCATCTTATAGCCATGTATTGTGCAGTTGTCTTATGTTAATTTTCTTACAAAATATGATTTTTTTCCCCCCCCTCTCCAGCTAATCTGTTGCAAACAAGGGAAACTGTGAGATATTTGGACATAAAAATAAAGTTATTCATGTGTCCAGTCTCTGTGCCTTTGAAAAGAATATGCACAGTTTCAGGTATCCTTCTGGGTTAATTACACAGAGAAGGAAAAATTAGCAAGCAGTTCTGTTTTGGTTTTATTCCCTGCTGCTTTTCTTCTCAATGTCTTTAAATAAATAGCAATGTGCCTGCTTCTGTTTAGAATGAAACAGGCTTTGTTTCTGAAGGATGAATAGTTTGCTGAGGTGAGGCTAAGTAACACCCCTGAACTTTGAGGGTTTCACCATGGAGTGGAACAGAACTTGCAGATACCTTCTTAAATCACAGGTAGCAGCTGTTGCCTTGATCTGTAGTAGCTGACCGTGGTCGTTTGTTTAGGTGCTTGCAAATAGGTAGCAAAATGTGTTACCACAAAACATAAGGTTACACCAGTTTGGCCATTTGGACTAGGCTGTGAGCATGCATATAGCCAGTTAGCTTCCCTCATAAGAAGAAACAGTGCTTTCTTACATGTGGTAAGTGGTTATAACCAGCCTGGCTGTGCCCGCGGATTTCAAAGCAACAGATAGATGGAAAAGCTCAAATGGATCTTTAAACAGAAGTCATCCAGACATCCAGCAGAGTATTCCAACAGATAGATGGCGTACCAGGTCTGTGCAGATGTAAATTTCCAGATGTAAAAATTTTTTTGACTATCCAGTTTGGACAGAATGGAGACAGAGCACCAACTCTTGTAAGACTGCAGGGCTCTCCTTTTCTTGCTGGAGATGCAATGTAGTAAGGCAGCTTTCCTTTACAGCCTGTCCAGAGGGGAAAGGACATCTAAGGGCATTTCTGGTCTTGGAAACAAAGCCACTGCAGGTAGAAACTGGGATTCTTTGTTTAGCTGTAGTAAGGTGTTGAGACTGGTCTGTTGCAGCCTCAGTCACCCAAAAGAACTCAAAGAACCCTTCTAGTTAAAAATAGGTAGATACTGTTAGGATATTAGAGCTAATGCTATCCAACCTGACCTCATTCTTCCTTGGGTGTCTACTAGTGGACACTACTTCAGAGCAGGATAGTGGATTAAATGGATCCTTGTTCTGAGTCATCAGGGCCTTCCTTCTATTTCTCTGGGACTAATGAGATAGTACTAAAACAGATGACATTCAGTGAATCAACTTCTTTCCTTTAAACAGGTATTCTTACAAGAACCTCCCGATGATCTATTCTCAACCAAATCTTCTCTGTTAGTGGAATCCTCCTTACTCTGAGAAGGATCTGGACTTGCCTATCAAAGGATATGAACAGGGTAGTGAGCTAAGAGCAAAGAGGCACACTGGAGAACATAATCTCATAGAATGCTGCCTGACTGGCTTGCTGGCTGGCTGAACTGCAGCGTGTGGTGGGAGATTGCTGGATTGCCATGGAAGGCGTTTCTGAGAACACAGCTGCTAGAGGGTCTCTTAAAGGAGGATGCAGACAGGTTGGAGAAGTCTCAAGCCTGATGACTATCCTCTCTTCTTTTTATCCTTACCTTCTGGATCTTGGGGTAGTACCAAAATCTGTAAGTTTGGGAGAATATTTTTGTCAGTCAGCTTTTGGTTCAAGCCTAACTTCCAGCTAAGAATGGTTGTTGTATGGAGCAGTGTAGAACCCTGAATTCAGTAAGCTGTCATTGCCATTCTAACCTGTGACACGATGCTGCCTCATCTCTTGAGAAGCTGTAACACTAGTCAGCATAGAACCAGACCTTTCTGGGCTTAGATTAATGTCACCTTAATACCTTGAAGGACTCAATTTTAGGGATAAAGGGGAAGAACTTTGGAGGCGTTGTGGAGTAGAGAAGGAGAAACACAGTCCTCCTGCCTTAGTGTCTGTTCTATACCTAGGATATTTCCTATAGATCAGACATCAAAGTTGCATCTTAAACTACTGGTTTTGAATGAGGCCCCAAGAGCTCCACCTCCTCAAGGAACTTACTCATGCTTATTGCACAATCTTTGCTCACCTTTCCCCAGCTGTGTGTGTTCTGCTGTGTTGTCCATCTCAAGCTGAGATTTTACTGAAAAGTACTATGACAAATCATTTTAATTACCCTGGCAAACTGCAGCTGAATATTTTTGCCACTTCTAATGGTTTTTAAGATGAAGTGGTGTTTTACAAATGGATCAGAATCAAAGCCAGTTTTTAACTTCATGCAGAGCTGGTGCTGGGGAGTGGAGTGGCTTCTGATTCATGCTGAGGTTTATGCACACGTTGATGTCGCAGCTACAAGATAAGGAAAAGAGCTAACCAAAAGATGTGAGAGGATTCTATCCTGACTGCCAACATCTTGGTTCCCTGTATGGCCACACAGCTGCAAAAGGAAGGGAAACTTTTGTTTCTGCAAAGGGAAGGGCTGCAAAGGAAGGAGGGGAAAGAAGCTTGGTGAAGTCACTTAGGATCAGTTCTCAGGAGCAAGGGTTTGGGATTAAGGTAAAGATGGACATCTTGGTGGGACTTTCCAGTTGGAACGCTATTGGTAAATTTAAACTACTTCTCCAAATGCTTGTGTCTGTTGTGGTGCAAGTTACTAGTTGCCTTCTGAGCCTGGATTCTGGCTTTTACAGAACTCTTGCTGCATAGGCTGCTTAGCAGCATACTGACTTGGAGAGGAGTTTTTCACACACTCAAGGAGTATCACCTATGTTGGAGATGTGGGAGTGGAGTAAGCACCTTTGATACTGTGTTCATACCTTGAATACTGCAGCCTGCAACTTTCTCTTTCTTTTCCTCTCAAAATTTCTTGCTCCATATCTTTTCAGTGTCTGTGAGCAATGAGGACACTCATCCAGTTACACCCAATGCACTGAGACCCATTCCAGAGAGGGAGTCAGAGGAACCTCTCTTCCGAACCTGGTTTTTCCTGTAGTTCACATATTCTCTGGCCACTTGTTTCTTTTGCTCTGCCCACTCACAAGTCCTTAGACTCCTGCCAACTTCCTTTATGCATGAGACTGATCTAAGAATGTGTGATGTTCTTTGTGCTGAAATGACTTTGATACATATGGCTGTGATGTCGGCTCATTATTCTGATATATCTGTCTTACTGCAATTTGAAGACTGATTCCTGGAGGCACTAATCTTATTTCTTTGGTTTTTCAAAATGGTCCCTAATTGCACTGTTTAAGGTGTTGCTGGCGAGCCAGGCTCTATTACTCTCCTAAACACTGGTGACTGCAGTAATATAACTCTGATTCAATTAAAGAAAGCTAAAACAAAATCTCAAACCAGGCAAATTTTATGAAGTACTGAATGCTGCTTTTGTTTCCTCTCTTTGTGAGTAGCAAGGGTTTTGTGACATTAATGCTATCACAAGTTGATGACTGCCTACAATTGTCATTATCTGGCAATTCCCTGTGACTACTTAGATTCCATTGCACCTGCAGGGATCAAATAGCTGCAAGAAGAGAGGACACTTAGTGTTAAACAGTCTCAGGGACATTAGTCAAATAGTTCTGATGTCCTGTGCTCTAGAAGATGGTGTAGTTACATTTTTGCAGATTCATTGTGATAGTTCCCCAGAGGAAGACAATTTTCCTGATCTTTGGTTTAGCAAGATTTGGTTATTGAACAGTGAAGCTTTAGGGTTCATATGATGTGGCCTTGAAATGAGGATGATTTGAAGAGATACTGTCCCTCAGCAGAAACAAGGTGAGTGATATATATATATATTGATCTATATCTCTCTCTATATATATAAATAAATAAATAAAGAAAGAAAGATATATTTTAAAAAAATTTTTTTTCCTCTGAAGCAACCTTGCCTTAGCTCAGTGTGAAGCCGAACAGGTTCTTGTATTAGCTAATTAACAGTGCTGTAGTGTTTTCCAAACTGATCTTTCAAACAGTGGTGGTCTCCAGGGTACACTAACTACTCGTGGAACCCGACTGATCAGCAGAAT
>VWYK01062111.1:17165-36775 GCA_013399775.1 Semnornis frantzii | reverse complement strand
GGAGAGCTGAGAATGCTCCTTTGACTCCAAGATTTACTATCTGACCACATAAGTATGTGGAAAAAGTTGCTTTTAGAAGAACATGAGATTGCTTTCCCCTCTGGAGTGTGAGAGCTAGTGCAGGTATGAGCTGTACCATCTGCTTCTAGAGTCCACCAAATTGAAACAGTTTTGCAGTTAAAATAAGCAAAGAAGGAACTTGATGACTGGGCGTGCTGGTTTGAGGCTAATTGGAGTATTTTAATGAGAAGAATCCTAAAAGCTGGGTTTTATTCTCTGATTGCATTGCTTTTTAAACTAAATGCTTAAAGGGAAGTTAAAAAACTTGCCATATTAGGAACCATTCTGCTGCCATCTTGAGAATGTTCTGTATTTCCTCTTCTCTCTTTTCTTGTGAAGAAGTCTGCATAAGAATATGATTCTTTCTCCAACTATGGCCAGCTTAATTTCTGCTGGAAAGAGCCTTCAGATTTGATTCTTTAGGCTCTGAGAGAATAAAGATGATTAGTAAAGAGAGGCTAAACATGAGATTAGAAAAAGCTTTTCCAGGACTGGTCTGAAATGCTTTATGGTGGTGTTGATGCTAATTTTGTAGGAGGAGCATCTCTGCATTACTGTGTTAAAGTCTAAGCTTGGTGATTACACATTGAATTGCTCAGCATTACAAGTTGTGGTTGTCACTCTATGGTCTCTTGGTTTCCTTAAGGTTACCCATCTCCTCCTCACTCCCTGAAGTTCACAGTCATCCCAGCTGTAATAAACTACAGATCTTTGGTTCTGATCAGCTGTCACAAGAGAGATCACTAATGTAAAGGTGGATAATAGCAACAAGAGATGGAAAATGCAGATGAAAATAAAATGTTTTCAGAGAGCTTTTAGCAATTCCCTTGTGATCTTGCTGTTGATATTGACTGCACAGAAATGACAGCATGTGCTCAGACACCTTTTGCTATGTGGAGAAAAGTAGAAATTACCTGTATTCAGAGTGAACTGTGGAAGAAGCCTTGAATCCTGGAGGCTAACATGAGATTCTTGTCTTCAGAGACAGGCGTAGGGTCAATAAGCTGTTGAAAGCCAAGTTTCTATATCCATATATAAGCAAGCAGATTTGCAAAGAGTTCTTTAGAGACACATCAAAATCCTTCCTAAAGACAGAGAGACAAATTCAGAATGATTGAAGCTTCCAGGGTTGTTTTTGAGAACATATTCCTGGGTATGTGCTGGCTGCAGGCAAGAATTATTGGTCCTTTATTACCTGACCATTTATCTAATGAAGTTACACTCTTTAGGGTGGTAATAGGACTGTGGGGCTAAGTCGTTCTCGTCTGATGGAGTGATGGCTGAAAATAAGATCTGGAAGTGCAGTTTACTTGATGTTCTTGATGAGTGCCCTGTTAGAGAAAATGACAATTCCTGGCCCTGTCCCACTCCACAGCACACTCCCCATTACACATCACAAGCCTTAGGAAGATGGTGAGACATGAGGTAAAGTGATTAGTTTCCTGCCAGATGGGGAGGTTGTTTATCTCAGAAAATTTTGTAAGGTCTGGCAGGCTTTGACTTCCCACCTGGTACCTCGACCTTTGAGGGAATGGATGCTCCCGTCGGTGCAGGGAGCATGTATGATGCCTCATGTACTGACCCTGGAATGCAGGCAGCCAGGAATCTGAACTCTTGTGTAATTTTTGTTGTCCTGTTGTATAGTCAGGAGCAGCTTTTGCTACCTTCTACTCAGTTTTCCCTTTTGGAAAGAAAAAGAAGGAATGCAAATGGATTTTGCCACCTTGCTGCTCTGGGAAGCTACATGTTTTGGTGATTAGACATCACCAAATCTCGGTGATGATCTTAGGACTTCTGATTTTTTAAGATGTGTTGTTCCAAGATACACAAAGACTCCTCTGGGAAGCTTTATGGTTGCAGTTGTCCTTATTCTTTGAGGTTATAGCTTTTCTTTTACTGTTTCTGTTGTCCTGCAGTCGAATTTTAAGCCAGGTTGGGGGAAATTAAAAAGAAACCATTTTGCAGAGCAGGAAGAACTTTAAAAGCCTGGATTGGTAAATATGCACTCATTTCATCAAGTGTTTGTTATTCCCATGGGTTTGACTTATTTGTTGTTTTTTCCTTCTTTCTCTCTACTACTTTGCCTACTTAGTTCTACCTAAGTTGTTTTGGAGAAGAAAGTGTGAGGGAGTGAAAGCTTGGCTGAAATGCTGTAGTTTTTTTTAGTGTTATTTTGTTTTGGGTTTAAAAAAAATATTCAACACAATTGTTCTTTTATATTCAACTGAGGGGAACTACTTTAGTTTTTTGTGGTTGAAAAGAGGACAAAATGCGTAGATGAAAAGGGCAGAGAAATGTTTGCTTTCAGTCAAAGGAGTATGCTGTTAAAAAGATGTTTGGAAGGAAAATTATTGACAGACTCTAATATTTAGGTACTGAAGTGTTTCTAAGTGCTTTTTGTGCCTTGTAACTCCTCATACTTATTGATCACTTCAGCTTTCTCTAACCTTATTCGTTCTATCAGGCTGTGCAGCAATGTTGAATGCCTTTTAGAAATCTGCCACATAAAACATCCTAAGTTTGGGCAAATATATTCAGAAAACATCACAGTAAAATACCTGAAAGCAGCAGAAACAGTACTGTTTTGTTGTCACTCCAAGGGATCCCCTTGTCCAGATCAGTGATAAAGAAATTAAAGTGCCTCCAAACCTGAGCCCTGGGGAACACCGTTTGTGACTGGCCACCAGCTGGACTTCTCTCTGTTCACCACCACTCTGTCCTGGCCATCCATCCAGCTTTTAACCCAGTGACTCAACCACTCATCCAAGCCACAAGCAACCAGTTTCCCCAGGAGGATGCTGTGGGAAATGGTGTCAAAGGCTTTATGGGAGTCTAGGTAGACAATATCCACAGCCTTCCCTTGTCCAATGAGTGGATCTTTTTGTAATAGAAGATCAGGTTAACCAAGCAGGATCTTCCTTTCATAAACCCATGCCATCTGAGCCTGATCCCTTAGTTCTGCATGTGCTGTATAATGGCACTCAGAATTATTTGCTCCATGACCTTCCCTGGCACAGAAACCCAGGTTGGAGACCCTGTTTTCACTGACCCATGTGTCTGATACTGTGCCACACAAGAGTTACAACCCTTTCTGGTCTGACAAAAGAGTTTGAATTCCCTACCTTCAAGCAGAGAGTCAGGTTATGGCTAAACTGTGTTTCCATATGATGCCATCTCTCTACTGCCCAAAAAGACTCTTGCTAAAACCTGTTCCTATGGCCTCCCTTGGGCTAGCACTGCAGTTGATGCAATGTCAGCCTTGTCAGGAAGATGATCCATCAGGTGGGAGACTCGAAAATCCCAAAGTTGTCTGTGCAGTCTTCAGTTCACTTTCTCCCCTCCTGACTCTATCACCCATCTTATTAGGACTTCAGCAAAGTGAGAATGAATAGGTGGAGGTGGTCAAGGGGCAAATGACTACTCTTTCTAGTGGTGGCTTGGGTTTGTTCTGCTTCAAAGTAGCTGCATAATCAAGTCCTTGGTTAATTTCTGCATTGACTAGCCATCCTCCCTGTCTGCCTTTATAGATCTTCCACTAATGCTGTATGGAAGCATGTGAAAGATCTGGTGTGCTGTGTCTTGAAAGTTAGCACTCTCTCAATGATAGGTAACCAAGAACTGATAGGAATGGAGGAACCAAAAACCAATAGGTCTCCTCAGTGGCTGGAAGGGTTTGGATCTTTCAGATCAAAATGGTGCTGCCGCATTGTGGTACGTACTTATTTGAAGCTCTGAGCACTCGTGGAAATTCATTGAAGGCCCTTGCTTGATGATCTGGCCAGTACAGGTAGGTTTTGTGTTACACAGCCCATCTGTTGTGACCCAGCACAGATGTTAAGCAAAACTAGTAGAGAACTTGGGAGTTTAAGGATAACAACTTATCAGTTATGCTTCATTTGCAGTCTGACTCAGAGCTGGTTGAGTGCAGATTGAGTCATGATTTCAATAAATATTACTCTGTGCTTGTATGACTGCTGGGTGACTGTGGACCTGCTTGTACTTTCTTACTGGATGAGTGAGTTTCCTTTTTTTTTTAATGTGGTTTTTCAGGTGCCTTTCGTCTTTCCCAGTCAGGATTTACTTCCAGGCCTTGCTGGGGCAGGAAGAATATAGGACAACTATCTGAACTCAGGGTCCTCTTCCTGCTAGACCTGTAAGGCTATTAGGTGGAAAGGTTTGACCATTCAATCCAAAAAAATGTTCTTCCACCCTGTGTGTTACTAACTCTAAAGTCTTCTTTCCAAGATGACTAAATGTTTTGCATTTCAAGCAGTGCTGTGAAAACTGATCCACCGAGACTATGCATTGGTTGGTCTGTTAGTAGATGTGGGATATTGAATGCTTACTGCCAGTGAATCATGGGAGCATTTAGCTAGGTGCTTTGTTACTTGTTTGGGATGTAAGGACTGTTTATAAATACAGAATCCAAAGCCAGATGGATGGGCGATTCTCCTGGGAGACAGTTGCCAATGCTGGCATGCAGAGAGGGATTCCTTGAAAGGCTGCTTTACTTTGATCCTGCGGGGAAATGTTCCCCTAGCTCTGATGTAACTGCAGGTAGTCATAAAACCAACATGCTTGACAGAACTGAGGTCAGTGACTGGTGTCTTTAGGAAGTTAATTAATTAGAACAATCTTCCTTTGCTTGATGGTGAGTCTGCTGTCAATGAGCTGTGTAGCACTAAACATGACTACAAATTAAAGCTGTACAATCCTACACACACACATCCATCCACATGCCCACAGGCTGGCAAAAAATGTGAAGGAAAACAAAGGTAGTAAAGGCACATTTGGAAGTCAGGCTAAATTTTGTTCAGCTGTGTAAACAAAGCCTGTTACAATAATCTGTTGCATTATTTGGGCCTGGGTTTCTTCTAAGAAGATTTGGATTGGGGACAGTTAGATATAAAAGGGCTCAGAAACATGGAATCGGGGGTTATGATGTTACAGTGCCTTGAGTTTGAAAAAGAGAAGGCTGAGGGGAAACTTCATTGCTGACTATAGCTACTTGAAATGATGTTGTGGAGAGGCTGCTGCTGTCTCTTCTCACTGGTAAATAGTGATAGAACAAGAGGGAATGGCCTCAAGCTGCAACTGGGTAGGTTGACTGGATATTAGGAAACACTTTTTCCCAGCAAGAGTGGTCAGGCATTGGAATGGGTTGAGTCACCAAGCCTGGATGTGTTTTAAAAGTCATTTGTATGTGGTGCTCGGGGATATGGTTTAGGGTGCTCCTTGTAGAGTAGGGTTTTTGGTTGGATTTGATGATCCTGAGGGTCTTTTCCAACCTGAATGTTTCTGTGATTCTGAGTGACAGGGATGACTTCTCGTTCTTTCTGGAATTCTCACCTCTGGGTGCTGATATGTCAGTTGTGTTGATGCCACCGTTTGTGGGACTGTGCTTGTCACGAATTGCTGACAGATCAAAAGCAAAACTTAAAAGGTGGGAAGGGTGAGTGGAAATTAAATCCAAACATAGTCACAAGAGTGTCTGTGGGGATGGTAAGTCACTGTAGAGAGTGTGGGACTGAACACAGTGGGAACTTCTTAAGCAGGCTTGGCAGCCAGAGGTTGTAAGAGGTTGTGCCCCTATGCTTCCCCAAAAGTTAGCGCTGCAGAGACATTGTGCATCTGTCAGTGCTAGGTTTTACTGTGTGGCCTAGAAGTGGGAAAAGAAATAACAAATGTATACCAGCTGTTAGAAGATGTCTCTCTTTATTGAACCAATATGTTGCGTTCGAACCTTCCAAAATACTGCTCTTTGCTCTTGGGGAATTTAATATATGGCAAAATTTTGGATTCAGGTAGGCAGTTGGTTACAGGTTTTGATGTGAGAGGGCTGCAGGAGCCTCTAGTTTTTTTTTTTATGCTACTGGGACTATATGGAAACTTGCATGTGGTGTGACAAACGGATGAGTTTAAGAAACAGAACTGGTGGTGTGACCTAGTGGCTGAGCAATGCAAATGAACAAAGGATTTTTTTTAAATGGGCAGGAGAACCACCGATTTATTTATTTAATTTATCAGTGGGAAGAATTCGTGAGTGATCTCACTTGATTACTAAGAAGGGCTTGGGAGTATGGAGTATTTCAGTGGCTGGTGGGGGGGAAGGAAGGACTGGCTGTGTTCTGTGAGCTGGCTCAGGGAAATGTCCTCCTTTGGAAAATATAAGACAACTTTACTTCTGTAGCACAACATTTTCTTCTGGGGGTGTTATCTCCAGAGCGTGTTGTTGATATGCATTTCAGTAACTCCCATTACAATTAGAGGCACTTTTATGAGAGATTCAAATTGCTCAACTGTGACACACAGACTGCAACAGCATCCCACAGCAGATATGTTGGTGTGGCTAAAGACATCTGACTAATTCATAGCAATTAATTTCTTTTGTAAATTAAAGATGTTTTTCTGTTTGATATTGCACATTGGCAATTTGGGTTTTCTTTTTCAGGTTTACTCACTCTTCAGAATTATCTCCTATGTACCTCCTATGACTCATTCTTTGTCCATGTCTGATTCATGAACTTCTTCATATCAGCAGCTGATGTGCCAGTTAATTTGAGTTAGCTTCATAGGTACTTTGACATGGGTTTTGTGTCTGGTTGGACAAGTCCAAATGTGAGGCTCAGGGTTTTTGATAAGTCAGATGAATCTGTACATAACTAGACTGGATAGTAGGGGAAAAAAAAAAATCAGAGAAAGAGTGGTCAGGCATTGGAATGGGCTGCCCAGGGAGGTGGCTGAGTCACCAAGCCTGGATGTGTTGAAAAGTCGTTTGGATGTAGTGCTTGAGGATATGGTTTAGGGTGAACCTTGTAGAGTATGGTTGCTGGTTGGACTTGGTGATCCTGAGGGTCTTTTCCCGCCTGCATGCTTCTGTGATTTCTGTTAAGTGTACTTCAGTGTTTATACAAATGTGCTATTTCTGCAAGCTTTAGAAAGAAATGTGCTCTTTGGAAGTATTTTAAGAGAGATTACACCAAAAGATGCTGGAGCAAGATCAGGGCCAGATCTGCCGATTGTCTAAGGAGATAGGATAATACAACTGGACTAACTTTTTAGTAGTCTGCTGTGGTAAGTTTTCGGATGGTTACATCAAGGTTGGTTAGAAATGTTCTTCAGCGGTGTCTGGGCCTTTCCCTTTTGCTACCTGAGCAAATCTACCTGTGGGCACATGCATGGGATGGGATGCCATCAAGTTACACAGCTGTATTCACTTGCTGCCTCTCTTCTGAATCTTCAGTGCTGAATGATGTGTGCTGTTTTTGTGTGCTGCTGCTGAACTCTGGAGAGACAAGTGCCAGTGTCTTCTCACTTGCTCCCCACTAAACTTAGACTGGTAATATGCTCTGAAAAAGATGTGGCATGTATGCTACCACTGGCAAATCTAGCATTTCTTGCATTTCATATCTTGGCATATTAATTTTAAAACTGTTGCAATCTGTAGGTAGGTCTGTGTGCTCAGGAGCACTCTCTAGTTTTGCTGTAATTTATGTGACCTGTAACAGAGAGGCAGACCAAGCAGCTACAGGAAAGGATTATGTCAGAGCTATAGGAGTTGTTGAAGCACTTCTCTCAGTACCCCTTCATTCAGTTGTGATCTGACACATAAACTGCCTGTGGTACAGGATGCCTATACCTTAGCAATTGTAGTGACCCAGCTTAAACAATCTGTACTCAATTCACTTGATTCTGTTTGCATCTCCTATTGACAAAAAGGTAGCTTGCCTCTGATCCTCCTGAAGACTCCTGCCAGTCTTGCTGGGTTTGTGCCTCTTTGTGGCAGTGTCTAGCATGGGGTGATGGATGCTTGGAGGGAATCGTGTCTTGAGAAGAGGGAGCTTGGTAACAATTATTATTTGTGAAGAAAGGACTGTATTAGTGAAAACGAAGTACAGTCTGCTTGGAAGCAAATCTAAAATACTGAAGCAGTGCTGTGCTCTGGAATTGTGAGAGTGAGCCCATTTCCCAAATGACAGGCACTGGAGGTGGCATAGTGTAGAGAGAAGGCTCTGCCTTACCATGTGCAGAAGGCTCAGGGCTTGCCTGAATCTGTAACTCGCTGCTGGTGGCCTGCATGTTTTCCCTCTGTCTCATCTGTCATGACCTCCTGCCTGGGAGCAGGAGCATTTTGGCAGGCAGAGGTGGGTTAAGCTGTGTCAGAGGATTTTATTATTGAAAGCACGTTCAGGCTGTGGATGTTAATCAATGGTAAATTAAAATGCAATTGATATATGCATATGACATGCACATTAATTTTAAATGTGTTTATTGCAATTAGCGCTGTTACAATGAATGTCAGAGGAAATGGGGAGTGATTAACTTCATGTAAGCTTTGTTATAATTTGTTTAAAAAGTTCAATTTAAAATGAGACAATCAAAATGTTGCTGGCTGATAAGGGAGGGGAGACCTAGGAGAGTGTCTTTGAGTGTTGTTTCGTGATGATGGTTCACATGGAGCCCTTGCCATGCTCCTTTGACTTGCCCTCCTCTGTCTCTCTTCTTGCTGATTAAGGCTTTAGGCTTGCAGTTCAGAAACTCCACTACTTCTCTCTGATACTCTACCTCTGTCATCTGCTTTAGTCTGTTGGCTCTGATTTATAGGATCTGTTCAGGGCTGGAGTGAGAATCTATCAAGAGTCTCCCATTGCAGTGGTTTAAAACTAATACTTTAGCTTAATGTCTTAATTGTAAGCAAGAAACAGGAAAATTCCAGAGACATTAAATAGTAAAAAGTAAATAAAATAGGATATTGGATGTGAAAGGAAAATAGTAGATAGTTCCACTAGACTGTTAGTATAAAGTATGCTACACAAACTGTTCTTTCCTTGCTTTTCTCTTCGTCAATCTGGCTGCTGGCTGGTCTCTATGCATAGCTTTGCTGACAGTGGCTAAGTCTTCTTGTTTGTGGCCAAGTAGATAGCAGCAGCGTCTGATTTCTCTGGGTGAGGGGAGAGGTAGGGGAGAGAGCTATTCCCTCGTTCCCTTGTCCAGAGGGGTGGGGGAACAATTTGAGTTTCTTTGGTGTTATTTCTGAATTGTAAACAATTGTAAATATACTTTCATATATTTTGTACATACACATTGTATTTTATTCTTTTAGATTTTAGCTTGCATGGAAATAAGAGTTTCATTCTGCTTCCAAACCTGAGCTAGTCTGGTGATTTATTGTGGGGGTAATTTCAACCCACCTAACAGGGCCTTGTGTTCCCTAGAGGATCATGTCCTCCCCTGATAATACACAGAGTTAGTGTCTCTGCTGGCAATACACAGCCACAATGGTGTGATCTTATGTAGCATGGCAAGAGGAGGCTGAAAGGTCTCTTTGAAGCTTGGACTGTGTCTAGCAAGGTGTTGTTGACTGGAGTATCTTACTTGGTGACAGTATACTTTGTTGGTGGAAACCTTCTTTGCTGTCATCCCAACTGGTGTTCTCCAGTGAGTACTGGCCCAGTAAAACAGCTGTGAGACTTCCACAGATGTGGTGAACATAGGTAGGGGCTTAGCCAGCTGACCGAATGAGGAGCAGGCTTCCCTGGATTGTTTCCTGTTCCTGGAGATCTGCTGGGCAGTGTCAAGTTACCTATGTTTTCTGCAAGCATCATAAGGGGTTTCTACTTGCCCTCTGTAGCCTGCTGGTCTTGATTAACCAAGGGATCAGGGAAATCAAAACCAGAAAGCTTTTGTAGAGGTCTAGGAGAAACTTGAGTCAGACAAGAGCTGTGGGTGACTCACGGTTTCTCTCTGCCAGCCTTACTGCCTACAGATATTTTCTGCTGATGCACCCTCACCTTGGTAAACTACCTTCATGGTGAAGGTTGTCCTGGTGCACCTGATTAATAATAAATATACAAATAATGATGAAGTATTGGTGAGTTTTGTTATATAAGTATAAATCTATCAGCAGACCAAGCTTTGTGCTGTGGACAAACAGCTATGAGAGCAGAAATGAAAGGGATTAAAGAGACTGGTTTGTCTGCTCTGCAAAAGTACAATTGCAGTATAGCTGTGGGTCTCTGCAACTAAACTTACAGAGCTTTGATCTTTCCTTCTCCCTTCTTCATGGGGTTGTCCTGGTCTCTATGAAGATGTGATGGTTTGGGAGTTCCCTGCCCCCCCCCCCTTGGTAAAATCACCCAGACTAGGCNTAGACAGCCCCAGATGCTGAGCCCGAGAGACTGACTGAGTTATCTATGTTTTGAGTTCTTAAACATCACAGCAAGCCTATGAGTGAAGTAGACATCACCACTGTTTCATTTTCACAGCCTCAATTTTCTCTATGAAAGTATTCCAATTAGCCTCAAACCAGCACAGAAGACTAGTTCTGTATTTCTGGGTGTGAATGTCCAGTGCAGAGACTTAGCTCTGGAAGGGGTTGGTAGATAGCTATGCTGGTACTGTAGTAGACAACTCTCAGTGGAGTGATACAGAAAATATTTTTTTGGTCACAAAACCATCCCTGAGCCACTGTAGGCAGAACAGTTTTGATACATGCTACATGCTTGTAGTATCTGCAAGGTGCTGTACCTGTTCAGGAACTGGCCAACTGGAAGGCAGCTGTAAGGTTTACTCTCTCATCTTCAGATGATGCTGTCATATCCCAAATGTAATGACCTTACCTGTCCTCTTTCTACTCCTTCCCCCCCATAAAAGCTGTGCCAATCTCAGTGCAACTCTAAGGAAAATGTGTAAGCAGCTGCATGGGTGGTTTTTCCTTTCTAGTTCTGTCTGAGTGATGATCGAAAGACAACTCTGAAAAAGGACACCTTTTCTCTTGGGTGCCTGTTTGGTTTCATCAATAGAATACAACTCTTCAAGAATGATGTCAAAGCAATGAGCAAGTTGGGAGGCCTGTGTAACCTCCAGTGGCTGTAGCTTGGGTAAAATGATTTGGAATCCTGCCCTGCAGGTTAATTAGCCCAAACTTCTGATGTTTGCTATTAGGTGGGGTTCCCAAATTGTTCTTCATCTTCTCCATGTCCTCTTGAGTGGAAAGGGAAGATATGTATGGAGAAAAAATATTTTGACTAGTCTGCTTCTACAGATTTAAAAGGTAAAGACATTCTTCAGGGTTGTCTAACCTGACATCCCCTGTGGTGGAGGCTGGAGGTTTACACACTGGTTCTGCCTCTGCTGCAGCATGGTTGAGTGTTATTTGTAGTCTAACAGTAACAATGTGCTGCTTCAATCAGAGGCTACTGCCCTTAGTTACATAACACTATAACCTGTGTTTCTGTTTGGGTCATGTACTCTGAGATCTTTGGTTTTGCTGGGAGACAGCTTGTTGGTAATACATTTTGCTTCTAGGATGGTGTAAATAGCTTGTGGGCCAGCATTGTGGTTTTCTGAACTTAATGACTGTCCTAGTTTTGGAAGGTATTTGTGTATAGTGGCCAGCCTTCCAGACATCAGCTACTAATGTAGGAAAAACCAATGTGTAGAAAGTCCAGTCAATAATGACTGCATCACACTGTTGCAAAACAGCACTTTCCCAAATAAATTTTGTCTGCTTGTTATAGAATCATAGAATCAATCAAACTGGAAGAGACTTCCAAGATCATCCAGTCCAACCTGTCACCCAGCCCTATCCAATCAAACAGACCATGGCACTAAGTGCCTCATCCAGTATTTTCTTGAACACCTCCAGGGATAGTGACTCCGCCACCTCCCTGGGCAGCCCATTCCAATGCCAATCACTCTCTCTGTGAAGAACTTCCTCCTAGTATCCAACCTTTACCCATCATTTACCCTTAGCATCCCAGCGGTCTTCTTCATACTGGAGCTTGCTTGACCTATTTGGTTTTCATGGAAAAACAGATGTCAATCCAGGATCCTTGAGCCAATCTCTCCCAGTCTACTGAGAACACTGCCTGTGATTTATCATTAAGCAGTGGCAAATCTGGTGCCTTTGGGGGGATTTTTTGGATATAGGCCTTGAATATATTATTCCTGCCTATAGCATGCTGGAGGCTGAGGCGGTTACTAGTAGGCTGCTCCCTTGTTGCATTAAGCTGCCTCAACAACTGTGGTTGCTGCTGTTGCAGTCAGATGTGTAAATGGATGCATCTGTCTGGTTTTGAGTCCTGTGTTCTGGTGCCTGAGGTTTTGACTATCAGAGACTCAACAGATTTAGCTAGCAGGGTAATCCTCTGTGTTTATGCATCAAAATTGTAAATGTCTGGGTCAGGGAATGAACTTCTCAGGCTTCTCTCTTCTTAGTGTGATCATAGTCTTGCATCACCCACAGCTTGAGTGCTACACAAAATCTAGGGAATGATCTGCTGCCATTTGAGTATTAGGCTGTGTTTGGCACTTTTTCAGGGAGGTGGCTCTTATGTTTGTTTAATGGGTTATAAGGCACACCAATCTCCTTTGGTACTGCTTTAAAAAACAAAACCAGTCCAAACCCCAACACTCCACACCCTCCCCCCCAAAAAAAAAAAAAACAACAAAAAACCCAAAACTTTTACAAATGTTTTACTGAACACAGTGGCTGATTTCAGATGAATTTATCAAAAAGACAGAGATGTTGATACTAGAAAGCCTTTCTAAGTTTCAGGATAGAAGATGACCAGAAAAGAGAAAGAACTTAAGTGGGAGGCATCTATTGTCAGCCTGCATCAGATGTGAGGAAATCCACATGGGAACCTGAGTGATTAGGGAGGCACACTGCTGAGCAGCTGAGAAACACTGGGCAGTGGGCACCAAATGTTTACCCTGTTCTTCTCTCCTTTCTTAACACCTTGGCGTCAGGTCTCCATCTTTACACTAGATGGTGGGACCTAGTTGTGCTGGAAACCTGGAGCTTGCAGATCACTGCCTCATCTACGAGGACTATTTCACAAGTCTTAATAGAAAAGGACCCAAAGTTGTGGGTGGAAAGGAGGAAAGCAGCTTTTCTGTGGTCAGGGAGTGACTGGGGCAGGGCAGAGAATGGATAGTGAGCATCCCAAAGAAGGATTGTAACAGGGGTTCCAGAACTGGACACAATACTCCAGGTGGGGTCTCACCAGAGAGACCTGCTGGCCACACTTCTCTTAATGCAGCCCAGGACACAGCTGGCTCTCTGGGCTGCGAGTGTACATGGTTGCTTTTATTGAGATTCTCATCCACCAGCACCCTCAAGTCCTTTTCTTCAGGGCTGCTCTCAAGGCAGTCATTCCCCAGCCTATATCAGTGCCTGGGATTGCTCTAACCCAGATGCTCTTCCAAGAAGTGGGGTGTGATGGCCCTCAATACACTTGCTTTCTGTAATGCATTGAATCTGTGATGGAGGAAATAAAACTGGAGTGTCTGCAGCAGAAGTAGCCCTGGTCTTTAGGAGGGAGAGTTACACAGCAGAAGATGGAAGTGCTGGCTGCAACCCTAGGAAGTGTCCATTGTGGGTTACACACAGTTTGAAACACAGAACAC
Source organism: Semnornis frantzii (assembly GCA_013399775.1). Lineage (NCBI taxonomy): Eukaryota > Metazoa > Chordata > Aves > Piciformes > Ramphastidae > Semnornis > Semnornis frantzii. The sequence continues at coordinate 23,302 of VWYK01062111.1, read as the reverse complement.
AGTGGTAAAGTCGTAGCACTTTGTGCTTCGAAGAACACAGTCCAACTTAGAACCAGCTGTGCTTTATCAAGCTCATGACTCACTGTCCTGCTAAACACAGCTTTTGGTTTTAATCTTGGAAATAACAGCATGTTGCATGATTCATAATTGACCAGTAGGGAACCTGAAAGTATGGTCTACTTCAGCTAGATTCTTCTACTGCCGTGGTGGGTAACTAGTTCAGAAACTGACTTGAAGCAGGCAGGAAAGAGGGAAGCCTCATGATGTGAGATCCAGATTCACAAAGGCTAGATTTTTTTTTTTTAATAGTCATCTGTAGATGACTATAGATGTCATTTTATAGACAACACAGCAGTAGTTAATGTTCACATTGAGCATGTGAACCCTGGATTTTGTGGTTTAAAAAGAATGTTGTCAACTATTTCTTTATTGCTTTTAATTTCTGACTTGCTCCTTGCTATATACTCCAGAGTTTCTTCAATTGCATTTCTTTCCCAAACAATTTTTTGTTTGATTACACAAAAGACAGTGGGGATCTGCCCTCCCTGTCCTCTCTGACCTCCCTCCCACTATGAAGGTAGTGGAACACTGGAACAAGTTGCCCACTGCCGTGGTGAAGGCCCTTGAGACATTCAAGTCAGGCTCTGAGCCCAGCTGGGGGTGTCCCTGCTTACAGCAGTGGGGATGGATTAGGCGACCCTTCCACCCAGTGCATTCTATGATTCTGTGTCTAGGAGATGTGCAGAATCTCTTGTATCTTTGGAAACATCGCTACGTCTTCCTGTGTATCTCTAAAGATGGACTGTAGGTGGAAGAAAATAATGCGACCTGAAGTTGTGTATTTAGCAAACCTTATGTGATCTAAGTAAGCAAGTGCTGTGCAGTGAAGAGAACTTAAAAGGGCAGACTCTTCCTTGCTTCGTGATTTTCATCAGTTATCAAATGCTTCAGTCCACACTGTGAACTAGCAGCTGGCTTGCTTCTTGTTAGAGAGATGAGCATGAGTTATAAAAATGCAAATGGAGCAATCAGAACTTGTATCTTCACTTTTCCTGCCCCTGTAATGGAAGCAAATAGAAATAAAGCACCTTTCTAAGCAGCCTGGTTCTTTGCTTTTCTGAAAGCCACATGCTGGCTTTTGGCAAAAGCTAATTTCTTTTCATCAAGTTCTAAGTCTCTGACAGGGGTGACGGTGAGGGTAGGAGCGAGCAATGAGACTGGTGAGGGGGCTGGAGGAAAAGTCTTATGAGGAGAGGCTGAGGGAGCTGGGGTTGTTCAGCCTGGAGAAGAGGGGACTTAGGGGGGACCTTAGCACTCTTTACAACAACCTAAAAGGAAGTTGTAGTCAGGCAGGGGTCAGACTTTTCTCCCAGGTGGCTAGGGACAGGACAAGAGGGCATGGTCTGAAGCTGTACCAGGAGAGGTTTAGATTGGATATTAGGAAGCAATTCCTCATGGAAAGGGTGATTAGGCACTGGAGTGGACTGCCCAGGGAGGTGGTGGAGTCACTATCCTTGGAAGTCTTTAATAAAAGATTGGATGTGGCACTTGGTGGCATGGTTTAGGTGATGTCATGGTGTTAGGTTATAGGATGGACTTTGTCTCAGAGATCTTTTCCAGCCTCAACGACTGATTCTGTGCAGAGGGAACAGCAGCACGGAATTTTTATCTGTGGTGGTGGTAACAGGTGCTGTTACCATTCTAGATGGTGGGAGCTGCCAGAGTGTGCACGTGATGCAATGGTTTGATTATTTTATCCCAGTAGTCCAAAGAGAGGTAAAATCCTTCAAGCAGGAAAGGAGAAAACCAGCCCTAGAATCAACTGCAAACATGTTCAGTGAGGAACAGAGAGAATGACATTCAGCATTAGCAGCCCTCTAACCTTTAAGGATTTCTCCTCTAGGCCTGGCACTGGACATGCAGACAGGACATGGCTGTAGAAGATGAGTGAGGATGGAGCTACTTGGCGACTGCTGGTCTCTGGGGCTGCCAGTCTGTCTCCTTTAGCAGTAACTTGACTTAAATTTTGTTAGCAATTGAATTTCATTGGAAAAAAGGAAGAGAGATCTATGAGCAACACAAAGACTGCTTGTTGCAAACAGACAACATTGTGAAGAGTAGAGACGTGGCCATGGTGACAATATCTCCTTTCTCTTTAACAGGGGCAAAGATGCAGATTGATATACTGCTCTTTAGCACAAGACTGAAGCCAGCCTTGTGTGCACATCTGATTAAGTAATGGTGGCACGTAACAAACCTACTTCCTTATTGATAGGAAGAAAGTGTTTGGTCTTTTGAAACTTCATTAAACTCGCTCTGGTAATTAAGGACTCTGCAGAGAAAACTCTCTTCAGTGCTGTCTGCTGGGCTGGTTCCAATTAGACACACTGCCTGGATGTACCTTATTGACTAATGTAACCTGAGCATCAAACTGCTTGAGGGAGATGACTTGGAGAGAACAAGCTTCATTTTTTGTCCCTTGTTGGGAGGAGACTAGGTAGTTTGTTTTTAAGGCAGTGACAAATCAGGTTATGAGAGTTTCTTCCATGTTTTGCTTCCTATCTTACCAGGAGACTGAAGCCAAGAAATTTTTCACAGTGCTGTGAGTAACCAGGACTTACTGCAACTTTGGTTGTTTGAGACCAACCTAAAAGCTATCTAATTTAGCATCCTAGCTCCAGGGTTGACAGATAAGCAGGAGAAAAGTGAAAGGAGTGAGACAGATTGGGTTCTTTAGTGGACATTTGGCCATCTCTCTATTTCCCTCCCCCATTTCTGGTCAAAAGACCTGTGACATGTATAGTGAAAACAAATACTGTCTAGGGAAGGAAAGGATAATAGATTGACAGGAAGGGCAGAGATAGAACCAGAGGGTGTTAAATCCAAGTGCCCAGGTTCTCAAGTGGCCTTTCTGTTGGTATCAGTTAAAGTTTGCTGTAGAGCTACCTTTAGCATAGTTTGTCTGTAGTAGAATGCTTAACTGAAGATGACAGCCTGTTGGTTAGTGGACACACTCTTCCAGTTGTACCCTTGAGTCTCTCTGCTGTGAAAATGTGCCGTTTGCTCCTGCGAGCTCTGCAGAGCTAAAAGAGCTGTGGGAAGAAGATGGATTCTGTTCACCTATCAGCAGCAGTGTTGTCACTCCTGTGCGTTTCTGTTGCTGAACCCATTATTGTAGGTGTGGATGAGAGGATGCAGTTTCCTGGCTAGTGAGGATACCCTGCTGGTGCCCTCTCCTGGAGCAAAGCTGTGCTCTGCTAGTGCCGGTAAGAGAGTCCCCTGCCACCTTTCAGTGATTCATCACTTGGAGAGTATAGGGCATCAAGATGGTGACTGTGGTGGGGGATCTGAAGAATGAAGTGTGGAGTCCCATACCTTGTGACAGTACCACATGCTTCAGAAAAATGCTTGGCATCTGGGTGATAATACACACTGCAGGGAAGCTTTTTCTGTATCCTAGGTTGGTATAGACCCAAAAGCATCATGCTTTAGATCTATATGTAATGTTTTAACATGGCAACAAGGAAGGGTTTTGTTGCTTTCTGGGTGTGCTGCACCAGTGGATAGCCCATGTGGGATGTAGGCTATGCTCTGCTCTGGGAGTCAGGAACTTGGGGGTCTATAGAGATGAGGTGTTTGGTTTGTTGCTCTCAGCAATCAAAGACAATGGAAATTTGGCCACCGAATATCCACAGAGCTGAGTTACCCCACTGAAGAGCAAAACAGAGGGGCAGTTCTCTGCCAACTTAGAAGCTATTGAGGTGCTCTCTCTCTTGGCCTGTTTATATGGAGGCTGGTCCAAGCAAGGCCCTACTCTGACTGGGCACTATCACTGGGTGATAACCTTTCTTTTAGAGCCTTCAGTCAAAATTCAGCAGCCTGTGGGCATTAGACTATCCTTGAAACTGCTAGTAATGCAGGGTGTTTTGTACATGTGGTCATGTTTTACAACACCATACTTACAGCTTTTTCTGGTATCTTTTTTTAGCTGTCACAAGAATGAACTCTGTCTTGATTTCCTCTGTCAAGCTAAGAGTGGGCAACCCACTGGTAAAGCATACATGTTAAGAAAGACTGGCTACCAGAGTCTTAGCAATGCCAAGTAGCAGCCTCACTGGTCCATACCTGCACAGGATGAGAAGTTGTGAGTGCTGCCATATATGGGTGGGAGCTCTCCATTTCCCTTGTGAGAGGTCCCACATTCTCCCTAGTCCTCCTTTTCTCACTGATATACCTGAAGAAGTTGTTCTTGTTCCCCTAATGTCCCTAGCCAGACTCAATTCTAGCTGTGCTTTAGCTTTCCTGACCTGATCTCTGGTTGCATAGACAATTTCTCTGTATTTGTCCCAGGTTACCTGTCCTTGCTTCCACTCTCTGTAGGCTTTCTTCTTGCATCTAAGTGTGTCCAGGAGCTCTCTGTTGATCCATGCAGGTCTCTTGGCATTCTTACCTGCCTTCCTCTTTTTTGAGATGCATTGTTCCTGGGCCTGGAGGAGGTGATCCTTGAACAATGACCAGCTTTCCTGGGCCCCCCTTCCTTACAGAGATTATTTTCCCATGGCACCCTGCCAAGGAGGTCCCTGATGAGATTGAATTGTGCTTTTCTGAAATCCAAAGCAGTGACTTTTACTAAGCACCCTCCTTGATGCCTTGAGGATCTTAAACTACCATTTCATGGTCACTGCAGGTGAGGCAATCCTTCAGCTTCACTTCACTCACCAGCCCCTCCTTGTTGATGAGGACTAGGTCCAGCATAGCACCTTTTCTTGTGAGGTGCTTGGAGGAGGAAGTTATCATAGGAGCTGGTAGGAGTTACTGTGTAGGAGCTGGTAGGGTGGAAGGAGGCAGGAGAGGGGTACAATAGTTGAGGGTGCACTAAAGGAGATAGATACCAAAAGGCTGTATTAGAGGTCCCATTTCCTGTTCCTGTGGTCTAGGAAAGAACCTGTGATGCATTATGGAAAGTATGGAAAATTGGCAAATCATAGAATTGTTTCAGTTGGGAAGAACTTTAAAACCATTGAGTCCAACCATCATCCAAATTGAGTGAAGCCATCAGCCACCTGGCAAAGCCTACATTCATTTACTTGACTGGGGTGATGAATTTTTAAAACTTAACTCCTCCCCAAACAACCAGGCCTCTCTATTTACAGCTGGCTGGCTGCAGTTGCTGTTGCTTCACTTGCAAGCTGTCAGGATCTACCAAATTTTGGAACATCGGCAGAGGCCCAAAGGTTTTCCTTTGTGGGCTCTCTGGTAGTCCTGGGACAGTTAGACTATTTCCCCTCTAATCTTGCTGGGTCTTTATCAAACAGTTTTCTTTAGAAGTGAGCTCCCTTCTTGGCTTTTGTTTTGGGGTTGTTTTTTATTTATATTAATTCTTTGGAGACTTAATTCAGAATTTGAATATTTAGTTTTAGCCCACTTGTGTGTGTCTGTGTGTGTGTATATATGTAAGGATATATTTTGCACATGTTGCATATTATCTGTTTCAGAATAAAATTTTCTTATCCTTTTACTTTAGAGAGTGTCTGGAAAGGGAGAGCAAGTGGGAGGGACAGAACTGTGAAGCATATTTTGCTTTAAATCACTGATTACAAATTTTTTTTAAAGAGATTTTCCCTGTCTTAAGTTATGTTGATGGAAAGTCATTGAAATAATTTACTCTGAGAAGTCTGACTCTGGGGACAAATCTCTGCAGTGTATCTGAGCTTTCTGTCTATTGAATTCTCCTTGCTGAATATTGATACTGCTGTCTGGGCTACAGAGAGAGATTTGAGCTTACAAGTTACATTAGTTCTTTATTACATCTTCTTAGTTGGAGCTGTATTTAATTTGTTTCTGAAGCAGCTGAAGAACCTGAGTTGGAGTTGTAAAGCCATGACGGCGCTTAGTGAAACAGATTTTTTTGCTAGTAACAGGTTGTTGGAACCAGAGAGAAGCTGATGACATTTGCTCTGATACTGAGGGCAAACAATGATTGGATGAGGCTACAGTTCTACCGATGTTCAACATCTCCCAGAGATTAGTGATGCATCCTGGGTGACTCAGAGTGCAGATACACTTGACCCACTGTAGCAGACTGTAGAAATCAACTTGGCAAGACTTGCTTCTGGATTGTGCTGGTTTGAGCTAAT
>VWYK01062111.1:2125-16943 GCA_013399775.1 Semnornis frantzii | reverse complement strand
AAATAGAGCTTCATCTCTTAACTTCCAGCCAGCTGAGAATCTAGACTGGGGCATTTCAAAGTGGGGGGGGGGCGGGGAACTCCCAAACCGTCACATGGATGAAAGTCAGAGTTATAGACACCTGAGTTCTGGTCCAGTCCCTTCTTCTTGGCAGGTATTTTTTGTATTTCAAAAGTCCTGCATGGGGACTGAGAATGATTTTTTGTATTTTGTGTATGTGTGCACAGGCAAGGAGGTAGCTTACCTCACCATCACTGCTTTGGATGTTTGTTTTTCCTATTTAGTGATCTGTTGCCAGACTAAGCACTTTCATAAACCTAATGGCCAGTCCTGTGTTGCTGTCAGTGTCTGCTTACCAGCCTCATTCAAGCACCTCCATAGCTGTATGTAATCCTGAGCACAGGTAAAGGGGTATCTTTGCTGGTGTTGAATGCTTGAGCAAGTCTGTTCCCTTTTGCAAAACTAACCCCTGTCAATAATTTATAAGCACTAGGAAGATCTCATCTAGAAAATGATGTATAAATCTTGTCAGCCATGTTCAGGGAAGAAGAACTGAAAATGGAACAAGACAGGCAGAGATGGGCTACTAAGATGAGTGGGGAAAAGAGATCCCCTCTCATGAGAGGAGACTAAAAGCTTGTAAAACTGGTGGAAAAGATGACAGAGATGGGAAGTGCCTGTTCTCTGTAAATGCATTAAGGTCAGGAATACCAGGCAGGGAGAAGAGCTATTGAAAACAGAGGGCAGTGTTTGTTCAGGAACAATCAGCTGTTAAGTGTTGCTGAAGGTAAAATGGCAAAAAGGCTTCTGTGCTGAGCAGTGTCACGGCCCTCTCAGAGGTATCATGAAGGAGATCGGAGGATTTTATTAATGGGAAGTAGTTGCAGATGATGCATTTGGAAGACTTTGACTCACAGGAGGTCCCTAGTATTTGTGCATTCCCAAACAAAAGTTGTGTGATGCTTTTGGGCACCATGTTTTTCAGGGGGGAGTTTAAATGGCAGTGGCCCAGTCCTCTAAGAGTTTTCCTCTGATGGTACTGTGACTGTGGGCAGGCATAACTCTTGTGTGTAAACAGCTGCTGCTGTTCTGCACTTCATAACAGATGGTATTTTAACCTGTGGAAGGTGTGATGCTTTTGAATAATGCTGCCTATCAACTTTGCCTTTCATAGTGTTTTGGGGTGAACAGAGTTCCTGGAAACATAGGGAACAGGTGCCTGCTTCAGGAGGTGGTGATGAAGACTTAAATAGCTCTGCTTGTTGGTAGCATAAAACCATCATTCCTTCCAAACAGAATGGTAATTGGAAAAACTTTCTTGGCCATCTAGAAGGTGATCTGGGGCATTTGCATTATTAGCCCACCTCTCTGCTGTAGAACCTTCAATTTGTCTTTTGAGGAATAAGGGCACAGTGTTTGCACTGACTCTGGATAGGAGCCCAGGTATTCTTTTCTTCTGTTCTTTGCAAAGAGCAGGTGGAAGGTGACAAGTAAATGATGACATTATTACGCTTGCACTTTAATAGTTTCCAAGGAAGCCGCAAGTAAGCGAAAGCCACACATGAAATATTCATGGTTTGTCTTTGCTCTCATGTAAAAGGTTGAAAGCTTCCAGAGCTGGAGTTCAGGGTACATGAAGCATATGGAAATAGCACCTGCAGCTTTGCCTGAAGGACTAACACTGACCTTTCTTGAGTGATAAATTAATATTATTATTTTTCTTTTATCTCAATGGAAAAAGGAAGTCTTGTTTCCTTAGCCAGGATCCAGTCCCTTTGTCTGAAGACTTTCCTCTAGATCTCTAATGTCTCTCCTCTACAGCCACCTCCTTTGTTTAAAGGCAAAATAAGGTTTTGAAGGGAAATATTTCTCGTATGTCTACTTCATAACACCTCCTGACACCCCACCCCCGGTCTGTAGAAGGACCACAACTAGAATAGTTTCTCTGTAAATAAACAGAAGAAAATGGACATTGTGACAGCAGAAGTTCTGCAACCAGTTATACCCAAGATGAAATTGTACCATTCAGTGTAATGCCATAGATCTGTAAGCAGGGGAAATGCTCAGCTTGCTCCACAGGTGTAATGCCCATTTCTTCCAAGGGGCATTCTTCATTCTTACAGGGGTCTCTGGTAACCCAAAAGGCAAAAAAAGTGTCTGTGTTACCTCACTGCTGTTTTCCCTTCATGTCTTTCCCTGTTCCAACCCTTGATTGGCATTAATTCAAGATCCTACTGTTCCTAGTCAACTGTAATTGACTGGCTAAGTTTGAAGAGCAGGTGTGTAAGATTATGTGGCTCTGACAGTGGTCCCTTGTCTCTTGAAGTGCCCTGTGTCCTGCTGCTCCTGCCTTGGATGGAGAGAGGTTCGTGCCCTAGGCTGGAGCAGTACGTTCTTGCAGGTTTTCCCATTTGTAAACCCCTACAGGGATGAGGTGATTGAATACATAGCTAGAATGTGGGCACTGTGGCCAGAGCACTCTCAGTGGTGAATTAAGTAAAGGAGCAGTTTTCCCTGGCTTGTTGTCACTGCTGGTGATACCTGAAATGCAAGAAAGCCAGTGAGAATTACAGGTCTGTGATGCTGCATTCTCTCCAGGGGACTGAAAAACTGGTCAGGACTTTAGCTGGGAGCTGGAGGCAGGTAACCTCTAGTAGTAGGGCTGTTCTTGAGCTGGTTAGAGTGTCTATAAATGAGAGGCAGCATTCATCCTGTTATTCAAGGGGGCAGGCAGTATTTGGTGACCAAGTGCTGAAGGAACTGGAATGGGTTGTGTGTTCAGGCCCTGAATCACTTCCTATAAGAGAAGATCACCTGTTGTGTCATCAAAGAGGTGATGAACAGGGCTATATATATCATCTGAAGCAGTGCTTGCAGCAGGCAGCTATACATGCTTCTTTAACCTGCTACAGAAGTAGCAAACTAATAGCTTCATGACTTCTTTTCTACCTGAAAAACGGGCAGAGCATGGAACAAATCTTGGTAATGATTCTGAGAGCCTGCCTTGACTTGGGTCAGGGGAATTATAACCACCACATGAAGTTCAATAAGGACAAGTGCAGGGTCCTGCATCTGGGGAGGAATAACAACAGGCACCAGAACTGGTTGGGGCTGCCCTGCTTCTAAGCAGCATGGTGGAGAAAGACCTTTGAGTCTTGCTGTACGGCAAGTTCTCCATGGGACAGCAGTGTGTCCTTGTAGCCAGGAGAGCCAATGGAATCCTGGGGTGCATCAAGAAAAGTGTGTCTAGCAGGTCCAGGGAAGGTCTTCTCCTCCTCTATTCAGCTTTAGTGAGACCACACCTGGAATATTGTGTCCACTTTTGGGTTCCCCAGTTCAAGAGAGACAGGGACTTGATGGAGAGAGCCCAGCGGAGAGCCACGAGGATGACTGGGGGACTTGAGCATCTCCCCTATGGAGAGAGACTGAGAAACTTGGGGCTATTTAGTCTGGAGAAGAGTAAGAGGAGATCTCCTCAGTGTGTATAAATATCTGAGGGGTGGGTGTCAAGTGGAGGGGGCCAATCTCCTTTTGGTGATCCGCAGCAATAAGACAAGGAACAATGGCTAAAAAGTGGAACATAGAAGATTGCACCTCAACATGAGGAGAAACTTCTTTACAGTGAGGGTGATGGCACTGGAAGAGACTGCCCAGAGAGGTTGTGGAGTCTCCTTCCCTGAAGGCTTTCAAAACCTGTCTGGATGCGTTCCTGTGTGGCCTACCCTAGGGCATACTGCCTTGTCAGGGGAGTTGGACTCAGTAATCTCTGGAGGTCCCTTCCAACCTCTAAAGTTCTGTCATTTTGTGAATTGCCAGCACCGTCTTGCAGGAGAGGGGGTCCCTTTTACAGGATGTCAGGGAAACAGAGCAGAACTTTTGGGATCATGTAATTAAATTAATTTGGGAGCCAGCACCAGTGGCCTGTTTAACCAGTATTAGCCTCCAACCAGGACCGAGTGTAGTGGCTAAACATATGGTTGCAGAGGTTTTAATATTGTTTATAGCAAACACGTTGGTTTTCAGGACGCTGAGTTCCCAACCAGGCAGATCTGCACTTACTGCTGAAGTCTGTATTGCTCCTATATATATTCTCCTATATATATTCACTTGCACAGACCATCATTAGTTGTTAGTTAGTTTGCAGAATTTAACACCAAGCTGCACTTCTTCAGATAATGCCAGATCTGCAGAGAAAAAGCTGACTGCCCAGTTCTTGCTGCCTCCCTCTCTTGGCATTAGGAATGCTTTCTAAATGATTGAATCACCCACCAAACTTTTTCCATGCTTATAGAAATAGAGAAGATTTATTGTTTGGAGGTAAAATTAAGGGTGGAGTCAGAATAGAATCAACATAAGAAGAGCAGGTGGCGAGACAGTAATATGAGAGGGAAGTGAGGAGAGGCAATAATGCATAAACATTGGATCCATGAAATTTCCCTGTGTAAGATCCAGTGGTCTGTGTTCCCATAATGGAGCAGCGATGGCAACTAAGCCGCTTCTGCCGGATACACCAAGGAAATACAGCCACGAGTTGCAGAGGTTTGCAGATATTCCTCAGCACTTCAGCTGTCAGCATTTCTGGCATTTTATAATCTCACCTCCCTTATTAATCTCTGCTGCAACTGATTGATTTTTTTTTTTTTTTTAAATTCTCTTTTTTTCCCTTGTGTGCGTGCTCTCTGGTAATGCTCCATCACGCCTGCCCTGTCATCCAGTGCCGCACAACGTTGGAGGTGACATTTGCAAAGTGTCAGCAATCCAGCAGCTTGGAAAGGCCAACCTGCTCTGTGGAGAGTGGAGCTCAGCACCTAAATGCTACTGTTCTATTCTGCTCAGGAAGCCTGGCCTTGGAAGTGTTTCTTGAGCATTGGTAAAGGATAAACCCAGAGAGAGGAATGAATCTGTACAGGGTTTGTAACAGGTTGGAAGCTGAAGCAAAGAGAAACCAACGGTATTATGAATAATGCAGGTCAACAGAAGGCAGTTTCTAAATGGCAATTTTTTTTCTTCACAGGTAGCACGAAGAATGCTTCTAATGAGAACTGCTGAATTGTAGGGCTTTTGTAGGCTGAGAATTTATAGGTGCAGATACATTTTCATTGCCTTCTGTTGAGAACTGTTATCACAGGAGAATGGAAGGAGAGCTAGGCTCTAACCTTAGGACAGCCCCAACCAACCCTCAGAAGAGGAACTATCTGCACACACTTCCAGTGCAAGAAGCTGGTCTTCCAGTAAAAGAAATCTCTTTTGTGTTTAATCCTCCTAATTGGTTCAGTTTTGGTCTGTGTGTAAAGGACCAAATAGCAGTGCTGATGGTACTGTGAGCTTTTCCACTTGCAGATTTCTATCTATATTTTCTTATCACTGCAAGTAACAACTTCAAGAAAACTCTGTGAACACTTTTTATGTGGCTGATGAGCTAATACTGAAGACTAATTATCTTTTCCTTCCATCCCTTTTTGTATGCATCTAAATATGTTTCCAGGGGCAGGATGGATTTGTCATTAAAGAATGGAAATAATCTTAGCTCAGACTCATGCTCTGATATCTTCTAACAGAAGTTTTTATGTCCCTTTGCTTTGCATAATTAAAAGTACTTTGCATTATTACTGGCTTGCAGCAGTTTCTGAGCTATGAATGCATGGCAGTTTTTGTACAGACACTATCAGGTTGAGTATGGTGAAGATGAGAGAGGAGAGGAGGTTGTGCAGTGTGGGAGTGTGGTTGTTTTAATGACAAAGAGCGTAGAGGATCAGGGAGTCTTTGTTAAGGTGAGAGCAATCTCATGCAGCTATTTTTGTAGTCAGTTGGAAAGGCTGGTTTGACCTCAGCAGTCTTTTTCCTCCAGATTTCCAAACTTTGTTTCTTACATTGTTAGAAGGAAAACACTGTGTAGTGCGTGGGTGTCTTTCTAGCTTTGTGGCTGCAAAAATTTGTGTGTGTGGCTCCTCAAATTTGAGGAGGTCAGAGTGGGCTTTCACCTTTCCAATATACCAGTGGAATGAGGAATGGATATCTCCATTTCACTAGGAGCAAGATCATCCCCCTCTGCTCTGCCCTGTTGAGACCTCACCTGGAATATTGTGTTCAGTTTTGGGATCCCCAGTTGGGAGGGACAGGGATTTACTCAAAAGAGTCCAATGGACAGATACAAAGATGATTAAGAGGCTGGAGCACTGCCCTGTGAGAAGAGGCTGAGGGACCTGGGGCTGTTTGGGTTGGTGAAGAGAAGACTTAGAGGGGATCTAATCAATGTTTATAAATATCCGAGGGCTGGGGATCGAGAGGAAGGGGCCAAACTCTTCTCAGTTGCACCCTGTGATAGGACAAGGGGCAATGGATATAAGCTACATCTTGGGAAGTTCCACCTCAACATGAGGAAGAACTTCTTTACTGTAAGGGTCACAGAGCACTGGAACAGGCTCCCCAGAGGTTGTGGAGTCTCCTTTCTGGAGACTTTCAAGACCTGTCTGGATGCATTCCTGTGTGGCCTGCACTAGATTCTAAGGTCCTGCTCTGGCAGGGGGGTTGGACTTGATCTCTGGAGGTCCCTTCCAACTCCTAACATCCTGTGATTCTATGATCCTGTGATTAGTGTCTTGTTTGGGGTAAGACAGAGTTTAAACTGAAACTAAAACCTGATCTCTCAAGAGAGGTCTTGTTCTTATTCATTCTTGTCTTCATGTCTACACTTGCTTGAACTACCAATGGCTCTGTTACCCAAGTAGCAGTAAAAATATTGTAGCCTGGCTTCTGCCTTGTGCTTTTTATCTCTCTACAGGCATGCAAACCCAACTGTTGGACTCAGAAATTTAACATCCAAATGGGGTAAACTGCCAAATTTCCTGATCAGAGAGGTATAGAAAAGATCATTTGGGGACGTGATGTGTTGAAGTATGCTCAGTTTCCTGCAAACTTTCCCATATATAAACATCTCTAACATTCTCTTAGAATTTTTTCCAAGGTTGTGTATTTTGCCCCTATGCAAATTGTGTCAATGCTTCACCTCCTCTGTGCATGGGGACTTTTTCATGTCTGATTTCAGGAGTTTGACATTGGCCCTTCTACCTTGATTACTGCTTTAAGCTTGAGGAGACAACAGGAAGGGCATTGTTGGGCTTGTCGTCTTATCTATGTTGCCACCTTTCTGTGTCTTGAAAAAGACTTTTCCCAGCAGCATACACTGTCACTAATTAACATGATACCAGGACAGCATAATGCCCCTTGTTTACAGAGAGGTGATAATCCATGACATCTGTCTAGTGTAGTCTAAGGCAACTGAGTCTTCTGTTTGTGCCTCTGAATTAGACTGCCCTTGTGTTTGGTAGCAGTAGTTGTTTGGCTGCCTTGCTGGAGTGTCTCAAAGCAGACCTGTCTTTTGGAGTTTGTCAATGGCTAGGCCAGTGAAAACTGGAATAGTGATGTCAGGCTGGTGTGTGGGAGAGGGATTTGTACAGTCCTACCTGAACTGCTGTGGAGCTCAAGGCTGGGAATAGATGAGGACAGAAGACGGTGAGTGAGGAGCATTAACCAAGCTGTATAGAGAACCAACTCAGAACTAACAGCAGAGGGCAACAGACAGCTTCAGGGCAGGGAGGAATGGATGCTTCTTCCCTTGTGCGTGTCTTTTGACGACTACTATTAATTTTCCCATGTACTAAATGATTTACTCAACTACCTTTAAATTTTTTTTTAAAGAACCAATTAATTGCTTAATTTCCCTTTGCCTGGCTCTTCTGTTGCATTGGGGCACAGCAGGGAGGCTGTGTGTGGAGGAAATGCCTGCTCTATTGGCTATTTCTAGGGAATTAAGGCCTCCAACAGCAGCTAATCAGTGTTTTAGCTGTAGTCTTCAGTATTCTCTCACTGTTAATGTTGATAATAGATAGCTGACCCAATTAAAAAATTATCAAAGCATGTTTGAAGTGCCCTTAGGTAATGCTACATGCATTTGTTGGAGAGCAGCTAGGAAAACAAAAATTCGACCTTCTGCAGAACAAAATCATGTTACAGAGAAGGATCGAGGCAGTGGGATAGCAGGAAGTAAAAACTGATGTTAATAAACTGTGACAGAGTTTTGGCTACACTGGATCATTTTACCTGTTAAATGCAGTATCCTGCTTATGGCACCAAGCAATAAATGGGTGTTATACTTGAGTCATATAATCCTCTATGCTTTGGTGATATCCAGAGGCAAAGAAATGGGTCTCTTTCTGACCCTGAAGGCAGTTTGTTCGCATTCTGAAGCATTAGATTTGATTACTGTTATCTTTAACTGCTACAGTTATTGACAGTAAAATTAACCAGCTCTTTTTAAAGCCTCAACTTGTTCCAAATATCCTGGCAGTTTATTGGGGTCACCTTTTACTGACATGTGAGGCAATGGCATCAGAAGTGGGTGGAGAGTTGGATTTCCACTGAGATCTTCATTCAGACATGATTTTCCTGAGACCCAAGCAGTTGGGTATTCAATTTGCTGTGTTTATGTGAGAAAAGTGGCTGTTTACATATGACAGAAAACCTTCAGACACTGAGTCAGCATTAGTTCACGTGCCTAGCAAGATGTGCTGCTGTAGTAATGACATCTCCACAGGCAGGAAAGTTGCTTTGTAACATTGTGCTCTTCTAGTCTAGCATAGCAGTATGGATATTAAAGTTGAGAAGTTCCTGCTTTGAATCTATGTGTTAAGATGGGTTTGGACTAATCATTGTATAAGAGGGTGCAGGCAAAGTGCTAGATTAAAGCAGGAGAATGTGGTAGGAATCAGGAGAGGGAGGCTTCAATTTTGAAGTCAATAGTGAGTTTACATGCTGAAAACTTACTCTCTCTGAGATATAACATCTAGCCTGTTTAGCTTGTGTGTCCTGGCTGTGATCTTAACACAGACCTGTCTGAAATTCTGTGCATTAGGGTGAACCCTGTGCTTACTGTGTGTATCTTGTGGCACTTATGTACCATTTGGTACCCTTTTAAACTCCAAAAGACAAAGAGTAATCTGTTGTTACTTGGCTGGCTTTAATGTCATGTCAGCAGGCATAAGAAGTGCTGTGTTTGTTATCAATGGGCTTGAAGTCAAACTTCACTATGAAACATTGTGCCATATCACATCAAAGAAGCAAACTTCAGTAGGGTGGCATAACCATCTTTGCTCTATCAAGCTCTTATTTGCTCCAAAGCTTTGTAAAACTGCATCTCTCCACAGAAGGAGAAACTGGAAACTAAGGGATTCTTGACCTTGCAAGTTGATGGATGAATTTGAATGTAGTTTCAAATTGCCTAGAGAAGGGGTCAGTTTGAGTTGGCTGAAGATTGTGAAGCGCTGAGTGCTGTGAAGTCTGGGTGGTTGGGGTGCTTTAGGAGCATAACGCTAGTACCAGGTATCGGAAGGACCAGCAGGATTGCTGCTCAGGATTGCTCAGGTCTGCTCGGGATTGCTATGAATGTCAAGTCTGCTCAGTTTGAGTGCTATTATTTGGAAAGGAACTGAAATACAGTTGATAAAGAGGAGGGGATCAACTTTTTATTGGGTTACAGGACCAGTTTCATTAAGAGGAGATAAAGAAGATTTTCCCTCTAAATCCTGGTTTTGCCAATACTTCCTTTGTGCCATAGAGCAAGACACTAGGTTCAAATCCTCAGGAGGACTTAGGTGCCTAATGCCAGCTTAATTTCAGTGCCTGCCAAATGCTTGAAGAGGAGTTGGAGTTGTGTGAACCTGCTACTTTAGGATCCAGTAAAGTTACTAAGTATAAATCAGAAGTGGTATGCAGTGAAGCTGCAGTTTATTTCTGGAAACACCTTCACTGAACACAACAATTCCAGAATAAGCTGGTTGCTGCAGGGTGTTGCTGCACTTAAGAAGGCATTTCTTGCACCAGTCTGTTTCCCTTTGCAAACAGTCAGTGGTCTCTCTGCAGCTCAATTCTCTACCTGTAAAATAGAGATAATGTTATTCATTGTTTTTCTCAGGTTGTAAAGTCTTTTGGGGGCAGAGTTTGGCGATGTTCTTACAAAAGACACAACAATACATAGATTTGATCCTGTTTCAGTCTTGAAGCACTATTTCTGTATGAGCAATTGCTCATAAAGGCAGAGCCCAGGATTTCTCCTGTGCTGAGCTGCTTAGCTCTGATGACACAAGAGGAAGCAAGTGCTTCAAAACAGTTTCCTCTAACACCTTTTCCCATGTTCTGGAGCAGCTCTCCTATGAGGACAGGCTGATAGAGTTGGAGCTCTTCAGCCTGGAGAAGAGAAGGCTTCCAGGAGACGTTATAGTCTCTTCCAGTATCTGAAGGGTGCCTACAGAAAGGCTGGGGAGGGACTATTGACAAGGCCTTGCAATGACAGGATGAGGGGCAATGGGTTTAAACTGGCAGAGGAGAGATTGAAACTGGATGTTAGGAGGAAGTTCTTTGCAGTGAGGGTGGTGAGACAGTGGCACAGGCTGCCCAGGGAGGTTGTGGCTGCTCCCTCCCTGGAGGTGTTTAAGGCCAGGTTGGCTGAGGCCTTGAGTGACCTGTACTAGTGGGAGGTGTCCCTGCCTATGGTGGGGGGTTGGAACTAGATGACCCTTGAGGTCTCTTCCAACCTTACCATTCTATGCTCATTCTGTATGCACTTAGAAGAAATGGCCTATGTATTGTAAGGTTTTTACTATCTTTAAACTTAATATCCAGAAGGAAGCTGAAAGACAAAGTTTCTGAAAAAAAATTCTTGTAGCTATCTTTCTGTGTCTTCTGCTCCTTATCAAAAATGTTGCAGATTGAACTGCCAATACCAACAAATATTATTCCTTGCATTAGCTTCTCTAGGGGGATGTCTTACTGGACTAATAAAGCTGGCACTGCAGACTGAAGAGCAGCTGAGGTTTGCAAGTCTGGGATTCTAAACTGTCCTCTGTCTTCAGAGGCAGAATTATTGTTTGGGCTACATAAGATTAAAATGCAAAGTGAAGATGTAATGCTACTGGCCAATTCTGAGCTGCAGCTGATATATTGGCTGTTAGTAGATGCTTACTTTGCTAGCAGGGTACTTGAGGCCGTATTTGTGGCATTGTGCCAAGATCCTGCAAGCTGTGCATTGTTAATGGGCAAAGTTCTTGAGGAGAGAGTGTGTAAATGCCATCTGCTGGTCTCACTTCTGCAGAGAACTGGGCAACAGTCAGCACCTATTTGGCAGCTTGCAGAGTTACCATTCAGGGGGTACTCTACCTGGAAAACCTTTTCCCTTTTAATAAAAAAAAAAAATAGAGAGGGTTTGACAAGGTGTGGCAGAGAAATACTCCTTTCACCTTAGTCAGGAGACCTATCACATCTATCACACCTATGCTGGTGGCTGGCACCTGCAAGAGTCAGTGGTGTTAACCACAGTGGATGCATCTGGGGAGGTGAAGAGATTGACAGTTTGGAGATGTGTTGAAGAGGTACTGAGGAATGTGAGATGAAACCTGTTTAGTCCAAAATCTGGCAACTGTACTTGAGCAGTGTTCAGAATTCAGATGTGATTTCAGAATTCAGTGGGATTCAGATGTGAGTTCAGGTTCTGGCTCAGCTGCTGACCTCCCATGTGACTCCAAGACAGATGTTAGAATCATAGAATGGTAAGGTTGCACGGGACCTCAAGGATCATCTAGTTCCAACCCCCTACCATAGGCAGGGACACCTCCCACTCGTACAGGTCACTCAAGGCCTTGTCCAACCTGGCCTTGAACACCTCCAGGGAGGGAGCAAAACATGTTCGAAGCAAATGTTCAAGAGCAACTTGGTGTTTCCAGAACAGAATGTCAGGTAGTAGTTCCATTCCTCTCAGACTGTCCTGTGTGTTTCTGAATACTTCAGCTCCTCACTGCTAAAGCAGGAATGAACACTCTTTTTAGGACACCTGGAACAACTGAGGAGGAATTCAGGTATGATGATGATGGAAGGTCATGAAATGCCCAAATTATTATTCTCAGACATTGCTCTTTCAGTCAGAGTAGAAAAAACTAATGTTTCAAATGTTAGACACCATCTTCCCAGAAGGCAGATGTGGAACTGCATACACATGTGTAGACAGGTCTAGCTTGAGCAGTTACTCATCTGCACAAGTGGGTCTGTTTTCAAGCTAATAAACTCATTATGTCACTAAAGAAGATGATTCTCAGTTGTCTCTTCTTCTGGACTTTGAACATTTGTCATGTCAGCCAGAGTGGATCAGATTTGTGGGACATTATATTAGCATTTGATGCTTTTCACATCGTCATCTCTTTCATGCCATCATTTCAGATAACAATAATAAAAAGAGCTTGAAAACGTTTTTCTCTTTTCAACCTCACACATTGTTTCACGTTTTGCCTATCAATACCCTATCACTGTCCCTCCATTGAGAAACCTGTGCAGAATCACCTGTGTTGAGACTCAGCATGAATACTTCATGTGGGCAATGAACTCCGTGTGCTAGTGACCCTGGGCTGGAGAAGCTTTTCGAATCAGCACTTAGAAGGCTCTAAAATATTACTTTAAGAAAAGGATGGTTGGAGGGGAGAGGAAATCCCATGCTTGTACCCTTTCCTGTTTGGTTTAGTCAGATGGGTCCACATTTTGGAAAGATCTTGTTCACCTTGGTGCTACACAACCCTTGTCTTAAAAATCTATTATCCTTGAAGGTTTCAGATATCAGTTTCTTCTGGGGAGTTAGTGACTTAGAGAGTAACTTCTTCCACAACAACAACAAAAGAACAGACTGTGTTTTCCTGTTGGTCTTTCCTCTGAGGAAAGAGGAATTCCAAGGAGGAATTTAGGCTGGTATAAGAAATTTAAGTCTACATTGTGTCTGCTCTTTGTATAATCCCCTCTCCTTGCGCCTAATGCACTGATGGTGTTTAGAGTGCTCCTTTGGCTCATCCCAAATGTGATTATTATCACTTTTAATTATTGACGAAGTAATTATTATTATACTTTGCTTTGACCTTTTTGTAACCTATCTCTCCAAAACGGCTGACTTTGTGTTCCTTTTGTGTTGTGAGGAGTAACAGCTTCCCACTTCGAAGCCAGTGACACTGACTGCAAACAGCCTCATTTGCTGCCTTCAGCTAGAGCCTTTCCAGGGACTGTGGAACTCAGTTCTCCTTCATGAACTGTAAAGTATCTAAAGACTGTACTGAAGCTGTCTCTGAGGGCAACAGGCTTGGTCTTTGGACAGTATTTATTGTCCCAGTGAACAGAATAAGGCTGTTGTTGTGGACCAGTAAAAGCATATTTACTGCAGACTGTGGATGTCTGAAACAGTTTTTGTTGAGGGGTCATGCAGGGTGGTCTTCAGTGGTGTTCTGTTTCACCTCTGCTGATCCACTGCCACTCTGAATCAGCAGTGCTTTTCCCTGGACACCAGACTCTTGGCTTTACTGTGGTCACTGGAAGGCAAAAATGTAAACAATCATAAACCCTGTGCCATAATAATCCATGTATTAAAACCATACTGGAGACCACTTTACAGCCTTCATCACAGCAGAGTCAAAGCCCTAATTTTCCCTTGGAGCAGAAGTAAACAAGTTCAGACCTCATGAGCATTATATTCCTTTTGGACAGATGAGTTAATTCTTGTTGTGGCAGAGCAATGCGTGACCCAGTTTTAAAGGATGCAAATTTTTCATGTCTCCTAATACTAGCAAATAATGCACAGTTGGACCACTTCTTGGGCTTCCATTCTGATATTCATAGGACACTTTCTTTTTCTTAAATCCAAGTGGGAATGGAACACATTCCTTAATCGTGTCTAGGTGTGAAAGATGCTACCTTATTCTTAGAAAAGCATGAAAGAAGTAAACCACTCCCTGTCTTGTACCTGAAGACACCAAGCAGGATCTACATGGAAGCTGTTGTTGAGCTTTGGAAGTCAGTTTTGGACAAGTGACTCCTGCGATGACATTTATCTTCCACCGTGGTCTTTCCTCAGGCTGGGTGTGCAGATGCTGTGCTGGAATAAATGGATACAATGGGCAGCCACCAAGCCATGCTGCCTCCTGCTTTTTGTGGGAAAAGGAATCTGGCTTTAGGTAATTATCACCTACCCTGGGATGTTTGAAATGTGGTGTAGCATGGTGCTTTGCAAGAGGAAACAGTCCCTGCTAGTGGCCTTTCTTTGGGTTCAGGTTTTGTTCTTAGAGACTTTTAAGGAAAAGAAGCTCTCCTTTCAGTTAATATTAGCCCCTCTCCTGGTTGTCTGCAGCAGGAATTGTGACAACAGAAGAGAACATCCTCTCTTCTAGCTGTGTATTTTATCCTCTGTCTTGCAGCAAAGGCAAATCAGGCAGTCTGCTGCCCAGGCCCTATTTTAGTGTTGCAGAAAGAAGAACACCTTCCATAGTCACAGTCATATTGGACTTGCAGTTCTGTTGGTGATGTGGCATTGCCAATTGCTTGTTACTTCAGGCAGCAAACTTCAGAAAATTGGGTGGCACAGATCTCTGGTGGGTAGCTATGTCTCTGGTTTTGTTTTGCTCAAGTAGCACCAGTTTATATGAGTTGACAGATGACTGTGTGGGATGCAAGGTTTGCCAAAGCAGCTGTTACATTTATGTGTGTGTGTGAAATCCCAGTATTGCCACCCTTGAGGATGCTCACTGAAGGGAGATTGGACTAGGTCCAACCTTCAAAGGGTCTTTCCAGCCCAAACTACTCTGATTCTGTGAGGAGCAAAATGCTCTAGACTCCTAAAACTATTTCCTCATGAGTGGCTCTTGCATTTAGACAGCTCTCCTTGCACTTGAAACATTTGCTGGGAAAATCTACACTCATCTACCTCTTTTCTGGGCGCACAGATCTACTCTTGACCTAGACA